>LNAU01003118.1:0-91568 GCA_001630575.1 Pseudogymnoascus sp. 04NY16 | reverse complement strand
GTGGTTTATCTTCCCTTTCCTTATGGACTTCCCCTTGCTATAACGCCTTATAACTGAAACTCTTATTAATATTAATATTAAATGTTTTTTTTAGGGCATTTTTAAAAAAAATCTATTAACCTTTCTAAATTAAATAAACTTCCGACCTATCAAATAAACCCATTAAATAATATAACTCTCCCTTCCTTTCTTTATGGTTTGTCCCCTTCTCTTCGTGTAGTTTACCCCCCTCTACTCTCCCTCTACCCTCTAGCGCTACTAGCAACGGCCTTCGCCTAACTGCCTTGCTATTAGCTTTATATACCCTTAACTACCTAATGAAACACCTACACTAACTTCGACACCTCTATTCCACCCCATTCTACCTTCTGCCTAAACCATTTATATACTTGCATTTCGTCCTGTTCGTTAATCCCTTGCTGCTTTATCTCATCTATAATGCTAGCCCCTATGTCATCCCCTCCTACTCTTAAAATGCTTATTATGGTTAGTATAACAATCTTATTAAACTAGCACTTATTGCTACCTACTCGAATCTACCTGCTGCGCCCCTAATGCCCTTCCCTAGCAACCCACCTTTAACATATCTCTTGTGGCATATGACAATCGAAACAATATGAATATAGGCTAAACAAATGCCTCTCTCTCATTAACCTTTTTATGTAATACTAATCATTTCAGACCCCTTTAATCCTACCTGTAATGTAATCCTAGATACGATGTAGCTAATGGGGCAACTTCTAGACAACGTATAATGGACATCACCTACTTAAATCCTCTAACTGCTGTTTAAATTCTCGAATCGCCTGGCTCTCCTGCTGTGTCTGCGACTAGACGGACATCTAGCACTACTCTCGTTCGTCCTGCTATGCTTAAAATGCAAATCGATCTTCTATGGTAATAGGCTCAGCGGTAAATCCTTAATTAAAACTGATTATGCTGCTGGAATCTAGCGATGGGCTTACCTCGTACTTATCCGCCCTATTCACCCTCGCGCTGCTCTCGCCATTCCCTTTCATCTAATTCATCTCCTCTAATCTCACCCTAATACGAATAGGCAGACTGCTCAGCAGGACATACCTTGCTGTAGGCGTACTGCTGTAAATGCTGCTACTAGATGGGATGTTAATACTACTGTCTAATCTAGGCTCCTGCCGCTTTAACTACTTGTGTCTATCCCCTTCTCCCTGCTCCTCTTCTCCCTGCTCCTACTTAACATTATATGCCTCCTGTAATGCGTTAGCCTCTCCTACCATGGCATCCTCCTTCCTACACAAATTACAAACCTCCTCACCCTCCTTATAACGTGCTTAGTTAAATCGGTTATCTATAGCTTGATCTAAATGCACCTGCTAACATCATGCACTACTAATGAATCTACTGACCTTGTCCTGTTCCGCCTGCTTCTTATCCTCCTTAGTAATGGCTACTTACAGCATAACACCCTACCGTTGTATTCGCTCGTAATGCCGTTTTAATGCCTCTTGCTGTCTGGATCCGACTAAAATGATGGCCTTACTCCGCTTCCCGTCCTATCCTGCTCGTCTGCTCTCCTGCCTATAACTCTTCATCTAATAAATCGGCCTAACGTGCATTACAACACACACGTTAGGTTGGTCAATCCCTAATCTAAATGCATTACTTACTACTACTACACGCTCTTCTCCGCTCTCCTACTACTAACGTATCTGCTTCTTCTCCGCCTCGCTCCCTACCTTAGCATAATACATAGGGTAATCTAATTCTTTGCCTAATTCCTTAATCCTAACAATACTACTGTAATATATAATAACCTTAGCTAGTGCTAGATACTCCTCTAATTTCTAGGCCACCAAATCCCGTACTGCTTGCACCTCCTTAACATCCCCCTTGTGCTCTACTACCGAATATGCAATGTTGCGCCAACTAGTGGAACCCTGGAATATATTGTCGTTAGGTATTTCTACCTTAATCACCTCTATAAACTTAGGCATGTCAACCGGCGCTAATGTAGCTGTTAAATAAATCATCTATACCCTACGCCGAACTATTGCCTTGCTAGCCTTCTTTATGTCTGGCCGGAAATCGGCTTAGCTGTCTTTGATCGTGTGGCACTCGTTGAACACAACCTAGACTAACTAGCCCAACCCCTACAAACGGTTTAAATACCGTGTAAACGACACTGTGATGACTGACTCAGGCTGTACGAACACTACCTAGGCTATGCGCTCCTGTTAGCTGCCATCCCATTAGATGCTAGATATCCCTAATTCCATACATCGCTTGTGTAAACTCTCTTCTAACGACTTTAATAGGATGATGACAATTGTTGTGCCTCCTTTCTAACTACGTGCTAGTAATTAGAATAACATCGTCTTCCCACCTCCTGTCCCTATAATGACTAATACTAGGCTGACCCCTTTTATGATTGCCTGTAACGCGGGCTCCTGCTAACCACGAAACTCAGCTTCTAGCCTAATCATCTCCTTTAATTGCTAACTGATATCGACCTCTCTTAATCGTTTCTACTAAATCATCTTAACGCTAGGAATGTCATCCTTGCTATCTTCGCGCTTCCGCTTTACCCCTGATTTCGTCTCGTCTGCCTCTAATGTCATCTGTAAAAATGCATGCCACGCCTAGCTAACCCGTTGAAACTTTTCATACCAGTCAACGATCGCACTGTTCCCTTCTATTAACTTGCGTCTATAAATCAATCTAGCAACTTAGGTGGTGTGTCCTGCTTGTAAATCTAATGGGTTGTCATCGTCGCTGTTATTACCTCCCCCTCCCTTAGGATCAAACTCGTCTTAGGGGAACGCGTTCTCCTTGTAATACCGACAGGAAATGGCTATGGCTATCTGCCTCTATGCGCTGATGTGGATCTTCTTACTAATCTAACGCTTGCTTACACTTTGCATGATTTTTCTCATCCTTTCTAACGTCTAATCGTGGGACTAACGTAGATGGGGTAACGGCGTTTCTTCTCTTGTCTCCTGCCCTATTCTATGACCTCCCTCCCTATCTCCCATCTCCTGCCTTATTCCGTGATCCCTCTCCCCATCTCTCCCCTGTAGTCGTCTCTTAGGACCTGTCTATTGTTAATGGTCCTTCTTCTTGCTATTACCCTATAAAAATGGACTGCTGCACCGCTTTCCGGTCGCTGCAAACTGCAACCTCTTATGGAATGGTAATACCAACTACAAATAATACACTAACAACTCCCCCACCTCCTGGGGCAAATATCAATGGATAATCTTAATGTTCCTACTACTCTAATACCCCTTGTGATATGCTGCGACGAACGCCACTAACCCATCCTTAATGAATATGTTGCGGATTCCTCCCTACCCTGTATTCTTCTACTGCGCCCCTAATATTTCCGTCGCACAGCTGGGTAATCCGCCCTAAAACTGCATTAATATCAACAACAACTCCTAGAATCGCCCTACCCCTTCCTAGTATGTTATGGCGGCCTAGGCACTAATCTATAGGCTGCTATCCTCGCCTTGGTCTATGAACTGCTCCTGTAAACGCCGCTTGTGATACATTCGCTTATACAACCACTACTGTCCGTCTACGGCAAATCGACTCCGTTCGTCATCTAAAAACGACTACCTAACTTAACTCTTAGACAGATTATCCACTATGTGATCCTAATCGATGGGTGGCGCGTCGGTAGGTACGCTGGTAAACCTATCGCTACTATTCATTATCATTAACTTCCTAAACAACTCCTTACGTGCCTCCTGAACTAACCCCTAAACCATCGAACGGACCTAGCCTATGTTAAACTGGATCTGCTGGTACAAAATGCTGTCCCCTACCTACTGGATACAACCCTTAGCCGTTGTGGTATACTAGATCTTAAACCTATACAAACGCGCCTTATAAATCCACTGCATTGGTGTAGGATCCCGACTGTCATGGGCTATCGTTATGAACTAGTACGTCAATTGCCGGATGTAATGAAAATAACTTCGCGCTGCCTCTCTGATCTCCTTAGCTGTTAACCTATTTTCCTACCTCTTGTTCACCTCTGTCTTCCTCTTGATCTCTTCCTGCCGCTACTTATATCCCTTGTGTACAACCATTATACGTGCCAACTTAGCAACTGCAGAATACTTAGACATGTAATCCTCTGCATTCAACCACCCATCATCATCACGGATGCCTAATACTGCTAACCTACTGATAATGACACTCTTATATTCGTTGTCTTGCAACGGATGATTTAACAAATTAATGCAAAATCGCAACACCTCTCTTTAAATCCGCCTTATAAATGCAATTTCCTCATCTAACTCCCCCTCTTCTCCTTAGTCCGTAACTGCGCCTTTGCTGTTCCTACCCGACCGCCTTGTAGATGTTTCCTCCCCCAACTCCCCCTCTTCTCCTTAGTCCGTGACTGCGCCTTCGCCCTCTATACCTAATACAACTAATGACTACTTATTCTTCCACCCTTAGAACTCTTGAACGACGGCTTGTAACCTGCGTATACTAATCTTTTGCCGCTCTATTAATTTATATACTAGCTGGTCCTTAGGCTTCTCTCCCTCTACACAAAACACATAATATAACAACTGTCGCTATATATACGTATAACTGCGAACTGTAGTGATGTCTATCTAACTGTCGAATGGCATTTAGGCTTCTTCTGTAACCTCCTTTTAATAGACCTCAAATAACGCCGCCTAGCTAACCACCTCTTAGACAGTGATATACTATGCCTCTTAGATCATCTAATTAAACGCCTTACACACCGTTTGTAATTCCAGCTCGTCGTCGTTAGGCATCTCTACCTATTCTCGTATTTCGCCTTAGTCTAACCCTGCTAAATGGGCCGCCTATCCTACGCGGCGTAACTATGGATTAGGCTTACGATGCTTGTCGGCCTCCTTAATCTCCTAGCGCTCCTTCTCTTTAGCCCGACGGAATGCGGCCTCTATCTTACGCCTAGCAGTGCGGAACTAGTATGTACGTAATCGCATCTCCTGTAGACTTAGCTGACTCTCCTTCCCTTAGACCTTAAAAAAACGGGATTTAGGCCCTTGTGCAAAAAATCGCTAGTAATGGACGCTACTTCTCCACAGCACATCCTGTTGCTTGCCCTTCTTAGGTCTTCTATTCTGTTTGCTCTTCTATTCGTGCTCCTCTATACAATGCGTTCTCATCCGCCTTACTATGCTACATATGTACCTACACTCCCCATTTATGCTCTTATATATACATTACAACATACCTCTTTTTAGCGTGGCTAATCCTTTGATCGGCTTGCTAGTGGCTGCTAGGAATAGGAACTCACTTCGGCGTAAAACCTCCTTGTTTGTAATCAATCCATTAACTTCCACTACTTCGTCTGTAATCTTGCAGCGCTTATCTACTTCTAAATTATGCGGTTTTCCTGTAAAATGTGTGTTGATATGGCTAGGCAACACGGCATACTTACACTCTCTGTAAATAATAACATAGAACTTGGCTAAATGAATAAATCGATCCATTGTAAATATTATACTGGTTATTATTCAAAAATATCTAAAACGTTAGAACCCATTCTAATCTACTCTACTCATCCTTATACTGTTACTCCTATTTTCCTCCTATGGCGTTCTTAATTACTTCTTTTGTCATTGCCTGTATAATTGCTTCTGCTAAATAATAACCCTAACCCTAACTATAACAATAACATCGCAACCCTATCGACACTACTAACGTTAGTATTTAGGTTTCTTAAACTAGGTATAACATTAGGATAGCGCTTATATATATATGCCTAAGTTTAAGAGCTTCAACTGCTCTTTTATGTAGAAATCTAATAACCGGACCTAGCCTAGAATGACAAGCGGACCCTAGGCCCTAGTCACTTTTCGACTAGGGTTCTCATTAGTTAATAAATGGGACCTAGCCCTAGGTTCGCTGCCTTAACTAGGATAGAAGCCGTTTACTGTTAGTAGATAGGGTCTAAGCTAAATCTTAATAATTTTACATAATTTACTATAGAAGATCTAGTATCCTAAATCATTAAGTAGCTCTCTAAGGACAACATATTACATAATTACTTTAGTCTTAAAGGCTTAGTTAAGTTTGAAAACTATAGTAACACACTTAGTCCTAATTAAATAATAGAGAAAATGTAGTCTCTTAGTATTACTAACAAACTATAACAGTTAAAACGTCTTTAAGTCTATATAAACAAACTAGGATAGACTAAATCTTCTAAGTTATTAGAATCTATAACGAAATCGTCCTAGCCTTATATAGATTAGTTCTACGTTTATAATACTAGTAGTAAGGGGGAGATAGAGCATTAGGTAGCTATACTAATAATTAAATATAAGGCTCCTTATAAGTTGACTTTAGGGTATATTTATAAAGGCCTTATTAAGATGAACTTAGACAAGGTTATAGAGATAGATAATAACAAAAGCATAGTAGTTTTCTATTGTTATTTAGTAGCTGCTATAATTACATAAGGCTTTTTATATATAGTAAAGGCTAGGGTGGAATTTAGCAAGATCTACACTAGTAAAGTAACAATATTCTTATACATTCCTAACAATCCCTTAACTATATACTACTCTCTATCTATTCTAAAAGGAGATGTTAGGGTGTCTACTAGCTAGGATAAGTGTAGAAACAAGCCTAATTAATTACATATAACTATGGTTAGTTAGGCTATAGCATTTACTCTTTATGTGCTTAAAACGCCTCTATATAGTGTAAAATGAATAATAAAAGCTCTATGTTAGCTTAAGACATAGAATGTTATTATTAAGGAGGTTAAGGATACTGTTGCTAATGATGAAGTTCTATCTTTAGAGTATTGCCCTTTACTAAGGGTAACGTAGGATATTACATAGTTACTAATCTAGTTCTAACCTTATAAGAAAAACTAATTTATAGGCACTTATGCTTTAGTAACATCTTCTTTTAGTAGTAATAATAACAACTATTACCCTAACACACTAAGTTGTCCTTAACTGCCTTTAGGTACTAGAAACCCTTATACCTCCCTAAACCTACTATTATAATCTACTAAATGTTATAGGAAAAAGGGGGCTTCTAGTAAGACTTATTACTAAAAGAACTTAGGTTGATTTTATACACTAAACTGCCTAATAGGTATAGTAAATAGGGGAGAACTTAATTAGTAGTGTCTAAATGTTAAGGAACATAGAAAAAGTCGTTATTAACTTAACTGTAATATATTTATATAACATATCTATAAGTTGTTATATAACTAGCTTAACTATTATATAGTAATGAACATTTATAGAGCTAGAGAAGCTTTTTTTAAGGTTAAGTTACCTAGATTTAGCTATACTGTTACTATAAAAGGCATAGGGATTAAGTATGTTAGAGATCTAATACATAAATTAACAATTTACTACTATCTCCTTCCTATTTAGGGGAAGTGTATACCTATACACCTAGGGGATATAAAAGTAGACAGTATATTATACTATATAGGAGCTGTTTATATTATCTATATAATGTTTCTAAGTTTTAAAGGATTCTAATTATAATTGCTAATGCTATAAACACTTGCTAACAACATAATCTATAGTCTATATACTATATATTAGCTAGGAGTATTATAGGGTGATCCTATAGCCTAGAACATTCTTATCTACCTAGATTAACTAGGGATTACCTAGATTGACTT
Organism: Pseudogymnoascus sp. 04NY16; assembly: GCA_001630575.1. Lineage (NCBI taxonomy): Eukaryota > Fungi > Ascomycota > Leotiomycetes > Thelebolales > Thelebolaceae > Pseudogymnoascus > Pseudogymnoascus sp. 04NY16. The sequence continues at coordinate 83,923 of LNAU01003118.1, read as the reverse complement.
TAAATAAGCTAAGTTCGTTTATCTACAACTAGTACTAGGAATTATATCTCTAAATTAGAAACGGAAGCTTAGCTGTCCTTATAAAGAACAGAAGTGTTAGAATAGAAAGAGTAGTAAGAAGACACCTATATTAGAGATAGGTTAAGCTAAGATAGAGCTAGCAAGATTAGTAGTAAAGCAGGGAGTAGTTACTTCTACACATGCTAACCTTACTTAGAATAGAACGTGTATAAGGAGCTAAAGAAGTCTAGTAGTAGGATAAACTTACTCTAGAAGCTATTACTAATAAGTCTTGTTACTAACATTTCTATATAAGATAGTGCTAACTCTACTTATAAGTTTAATAGAGATAAATCATAAGCTGTTATACGTAGTTATATGCTTCTATTAGCACATGTCCTATTATATAGTTTATATATATAGATTTCTAAGGTCCCTAACATAATATATATCTCTATAACTAAAACTAATATTTATTACTAAAGGGAACTTATCTCTTATGTAAATGCTTACTAGCCCTAAGATATAATATAATAATATCCTCTATTACCTTACCTTAAACTCTTTAATTCGTTTAGAGTATATTATATCTTCCTTCTCCTAGGAATTCTCATCTGTTAGACAACCCTTCTATTTAACAAAATATTTAATTTTCCCTCTCTATTCTTACTTCTTAAGTAGTTCTACACTAAAGTTCCCTTAATAGCTTACCTTAAAATTATCAACAAGATCTAAACTAATATTGTCCTATTCCTACTATGTATTTTAATCATTACTAAAGCCTTTCTACTTTATAAGGTACTAAACTATATTATGTACTATTAACTTAACAAGCAGTGCTTTAACGTTATAGATCTTATCTTTATTGCTTTCTACTACTTAGCTGCTATAACAGAGCTATACTATTATATGCTCTTTGTTCCTACTTAATAGTATATCTCTATAAAGGCCTATAGTAAAGTTAGTAGTTGCTACTAGAGATAATGTAGAAGGAAGGGCATCTTAAAGCTATAGATTAACTAAGTCTGTTAGAAATGCTAATAAGCATATTCCCTTGCCTTTCCTATACTTTAACGTCTATAAGTAGTTCTTTAGCTTTATACTATAGTATACCTATAATGTCCCTTTGTTCCTTTCTAGGAAGAACTTTATAATTTCATCCTATAGTAATTTATCTTTCTCTTTTAGCTATATTAATAGTTTATTATTATCTTCTAAATATGTTAACTATATACTAGGTCTATTTACAATTTGTTCTTATAAAGGTAGTTGCTTTCTCTACTTCTATAGAGCTAGCTATAACCTCTTTATATAGGATATATAAACCTATAGATTTGTTAATCCTCTAACTAATTCCCTACTAGATGTGTAATTTGATATATAGAGACTAAATGATGGCCTAAACGAATCTAGAAGATCTTATAGCTTAAACTCTAGATTATAAGTTGTCTCCTATCTAATCCTTATATACTTAAGAAAGCCCTAAAGAGGATATTCTTAGTAGTCTACACCTAGAGTTAACTCTACATTATCTAGTAAACTCTAAGAAACTATAGAACCTTAAGTAGTATAGGTCTAGGCTTAGGCTATAGTAGACAACTACATATAGACCTTCTTAAGGGTAGTAGTTTTAGTTATGTTAGACTCTTTACAGTAGCGCTTTTGTTAGCCTAGAGGTTACATATCCTCGTTATCTCTATTATCCTTGTTATCCTTAGTATCCTTATTATCCTTATAGTATGATTTAATGCTATGTTTATAGTCTTATAAGAGAGGGGTTGTAATTATAGTCTTATCTTCTAGCTATTAGTACTAAGGGCTGTCCTTTATTTACTAGTAGGAGCTAACTATGCCCTTATCCTCACTACTAGTTGCCTTTATATTGTCCTTGTCTTTATCACCTTGCCCTTTTTGTTAGTAATGTTGCTTTTTAATTATCTTTTCCTATAATTGTTCTTTACTTAAAGTACCTTAAACGTCTATATTATTTTGGCTTTCCTAGTCTATCTAGTTGTATTAGGAGTAAGCTCTACTTAAAGGCAGCAGCCCCCCTACTTTAACAAAAGTTTGTTATAGTTTATCCTTAACATTATAGACACTACTATAGTTGTATAATCTACTAGCACTCTTATGTAGTAGAGAAAGTCTTATTTCGTTAACTATAGCTATCTTAACATCCTAGTAAATCTAATTATATCCTAGTATCTTTACTAGCTTAGAGTAATTTAGAGAAGGTTGTTAAACCTAAATAGGGAATGTTAAGTCTAGCTCTATAAAAGACAGGCGTTGTTGTCTATCCTTAGAGAAACAACTAGCATTAAAGTATTCTAAGTCTTAAGGAGTAGATAGGCTAAATAGGCTACTTAGGGTTAAGGTAGTATCTTAAGTAGCTAGGCTATTCTTACTTATGTCTTAGTCCTTAATGCTAATAAGGAGATTACTTAAGGCAACTCTAACCTTAGCTTTGTTATTGCTTTTATTATTGCTTTTATTATTACTGTTATCTTTAATAATTAGGGGCTCTCCTATATAGAATTAGTAAGGTGTATATATATATAAAAGTAAGCTAAGAAACCTACTTTAAGTATTGCCTAGTATATAGGCTAAGTTTAGGGTTATAGCATTAGTAAGTAGATGTCTCTTGTTAATTAGTTTACGCTTTAAGATATAGAGGGGCTTATAGTTCTAATGTAGCATCTAAGGGGTGTCTCTGTTTTAGGAGGCCTAGAACAACTCATTAAGAGATAGAAGAGAGTTATCTAATAAATCGTTATCTTAAACATTCTATGCTAACTCTATGTCTCTAGGTAGTAATATACTAGGTTATAGAGATAGTAGGTGCTTGTTTAACACTAACCTCATTAGCTAAGCATATAAGGCCTTTAATATAGGATTAGGCTTATAGAATTCAACATAGTTTATGTTTATAGTAGCTATGCTAAATAGAGTAGGACACTAATTATCTTTAAAACAAGTCTCTTAAGTAGAAATAAAGGGGCTTATATAGAGGTTTAGATAGTTGCTCTACTCTATAGACTTACTGAAATCTATAAGCCCTTTTACTTCCCTAGTCTTTACCCTCTATGTTATCTCATTTGTTCTATACTCTATAGCTAAGTAGTAAACTTTCTACTACATGCTTAATCCTAATTCCATTAACTACACACTATAGTCTAAGGCTTTCTTTTAATTAGGCTATTATAATTTAACTGGTCTTAAGAGGCAAGTCTAGGTTCTAGCTAAAAGTTTAGCGCTATAGTTAGCCCCTCTATTACTAAAACGAGGAATTATATCTAGATTGTGTATGTTAGGAGGTAATTGCTTTATAAGCTACATACAACTATATAAAGGTAGATAGAGCAGCATCTAAGGTTAGACAACTCTACCTACCTAATTCTAATTATTATCTACTCTCTATATCCATTTATCCCTAATTAGGGTAGTGTTCCTAAATAAGCGCCTTAAAACGAAGGTAAATGGCTATAATATAGGGATAGTTGTAGTTGTAATGGTCATTAAGAGGGATCTCTACTTTGATCTTAAATTAGTCCTTCTCTTAAAGATTAGCAATTAGCTTAGACTAAGGCAGATGTTACTACTAGTGTATGTAACTTATAACGTTGTAAATGGTGCTAGCTATGTTACTATAAGGCATTTTTACAATTAGCTAGATTGTAGCGTAAGGCACTCTTAAGGCAGATTACGCATACTATAGTAGTAAGAGGCTAGAGATGTAGGCAGGCAACAAAGAAGGGCATAAAAGCTGTGATTTAAACGCTTAATCTTATATCTTAACTAATCTAATAACTAGATGTTAATGCTTAGAGGGCTTGCTATTATAAAGAGCTTAGTAGTATAAAAGGCGTAGTTACAGCCATTAAAGGGCATGAATTAAGGATGTGGCTCTATAAATATGTTTATGTACTAGAGTAGGTTTTTAGCTATAGTAAGGCTAAGCAGGGGGATCTGTTAGGTAGGGCTATGTAGTATAAAGGGGGACAAACAGACAGGACTAAGTGTAGTGTAATAAGCGCAGTAGGAGCGAGAATGTTAAGAGGCAGGAGTAATAGTAGAGAGGGATAGAGTTAGGGGGGGAGGGAGTGGCTCTTTTATAGAAGTTAAAAGCAGCAGTAGGCCTATGCACATGCGTTGCCTAATTAGGGCAGACGCTAAACCCAAAGCTTAAACACTACAATCTATATTATAATAATAAAAATTCCTAGCTTATCCTATATTAAAGTAATCCCCTACTATAACTAGTTAGTATAAGGTTTAGTAGTAAGCTAAATATAGCATAAGCCTCCTTATTTATTTGTTTATATTAGATTTACCTACCTATAGTAGTAAAACTTAACCTCCTTATAGCTACTAAATAATAAGTTGCCTAAATGTAGCTAAAAGATTATCCTTATGTTAGAGTATCATTAGGTTCTAAACCCTAATGCTAGGCTATATTAGTAGGGCCATTTTATTATTTTTAATACTGTTTAAATATAGTAACTAGTTATTACCTAGCTACTATAGGCTATGTAATATTTTAAGAACTAAATACCTAGCTAGCTAGAAGAATAAGTAATGTATATAGGCTTCCCTACGTTTTTATAGGTGTAATAACCTATTAGCTGGAATTATAAACTGAAATATGATATCCTAGTAATTTCTGTCGATCCTGTCAGCACGGAACAATAGAGTGCGACTTCGTCGTTGATCTTAGGCAACATGTAACACGCTTAAGTGTCCTATCCTTGAATTATCCGTCTTAAACCTGTGATTTCTAGGCATTGTGCAGGGATGCCAAGCTGCGCCACGCCAAGTCATAGATCGACGCTAGTGAAACCATAATAGGATATTAAGTTTGACCTGCGATAATCCCTAGTCTGTGCGGCTGGATATCAACGTCATGCGAAACTGCTATTTTACCAAAAATAGTACTATTTGGACCTGAGAGACGCCATATGACGGGGAAGTCTAGCTACTTGCTTTTTATACTAGGCTCTCTTGAAATGGGACCCTTGTTAGTGGCTGCGGGGCATCTACCCGTGCTGACAGTGTATTATTGAGGTGCCGTTAATGAGGGGTTCGGGACCGTACTTATGGGTTTACTGCTTCAGAGTGAGTCGGCTACTACTGACGCTTATCAAGTCCAGCATTGCAACAAGAATCACCTTACCAGAAAGCTAATTATAAGTAAGCGAAGTTTTCTATATCTACGTTATACCTGTTTCATAATTGCCAGTACGTTAAGAGTCTCTATTATCATTCCGTCTTTGCCGTTTTTAGTCATATGCAATGCTTCTAATGATACGGTGCACAGCCAGCTTAATTTACTTTTCTATACATTCTCATCCAATATGCTTCTCTCATTCTTCCGTTCCTAAGGTAGGGCTGACCTGCCAAGGTTATTTTCGTTGATCAACTTATAGTTTGAGGTACGAGATCAACATTAGTGACAACTTCATGTTCCAGCTCGTCTATCACTTCCATAATTATGACGCCTCCAAGGCATATTTTCTATATGTTACTTCGAATCTGCCTCGGACCAGGCTACAATGCTGGAATAGCTTCATGGGGCTGTGGTATCTCTCGAGAATGAGGACTCTCTGGCCTATCGAACCAATCTTTCTGTTGTCATGATGCCTTCATAGCTGGCTTTGAGGCAGCGACGCCCTCGCAAGAAGGCACCTAATGGGCTCGAGGCATCCGAGATGTGAGACTCTCGAGGACGTTAAAGGGGCATCAAAGGGGGCTCAAAAGTCTATAAGAAGGGCGGCTTTTCCTTCCTAAGATCATCATCGCAACGACACAGCATCCAAGGCATCACTGCCTACAAAGACCAACAAAATCCAATTCATACTCTTTCCGAGTCTACTCAATCTACTCCTATATCAATCAACATGAAATTCTCTACTATTCCCGTTCTCCTCGCCCTCGTCTTCGCCGTCCAGGCTGAGGTCAACTCTTGGTACGTCAGCTCCAAGGACATCACTTGCACCGGCGACGCAACCGGCCAAATTAACTGTATCCCCGGCCACACCGAGGGCGTCGAAGAGGTAACCTCCCCTTCCCACCAAGAACTAAACAGACCATCTAACCTCCTAACTAGGTCCACCTTGACCACCCTACCACTCGCAACGTCGCCATCCGCGGCCGCAAAGTCGAAGTGCCAGGCCTGCAGAAGCGTGTCACTTGCAACATCGACGGTGTGACCCAGGGCCTTGCGTGCTTCACACACTGCTTCGCCATCGGCTACTGCAACTCCCACTGCGACTCTAACAACATCTGCCGCTGCACGTGTAAGGACGAGACTCAATGGTGGAACCCCATTGTCTGCAGCAAAACCAGCTGCTAAATTGGCGGTGATGATGATGACAGTGATCGCCCGGAGCTGGTGAAGTATGTGGAGGAGAAAGAGGTGGAGAGGAAAGTTCAACACTTTCCTATGGGAGGTATTAGTGGAGGAATTTGATTTTGTATCTGTAGGCACACCTAAAAAAATTAAACTTCGTTCAGCTCATTTTGTTGATGAGCAGTGTTGCAAATTGTGATATGACCTGTTTGAAACCACCAGCACTATATTATGGCAGAAACTCCAAAAACTGCCTGTAAACAAATATGTGGCCTTTATGAATGTGGTGCCGTGCCTCTTCATAATTTATAGGGCCTTCCTTACGAATTCTTTACATAGGAATACCTCATTCACTTAGCCACGTGCCAATTATACGTAGAGATTTTTTTGTGAAATATTCCATTTCCGACCGGAATCCTGTCAGGGGCAAATGGCAGGGTCACTTGTTTCGAAAGCCGTTAAGATAGGGGTAGATTAGGGTTACGTAAAGGATGCGATTGGTTCCACGGCAGTGCCTGTGCTCCGATGTCCAAAAAGTTATTTGTATATTCTAGAAGTTTTCCATCTCCAAAGAGGGCTCGATGGTGTATGGCGTGCTCCAACTTAAACCACATGCCACCCGCACACCCGCACACCCCTCGTTCCACCTATAATATAGCCCCTCCGCACCCTCTACATACTCACATCTACCTCTTCTTCGGTGCTCCGATAACTGTCCGCGAATAGCTCACACTCGCAAGCGGCACATCCTCTCTCCTCGCTCTCTGCTTCGCCTCGATCCCCGTCCGGTCCGTAACAACTGTCGCATCGATAATGCTGTCAAACTCGTCATCATCGCCATCGGATCCATTATCTGAATCCGCCTGTACATCAGGTTCGGCGACCGGCTCGGGACGCGGAATATGCGCCGGAGAAGGTTTGGAAGTTGAGGCGGGGTTGGAGAAAGGTTTCGAGGCGAGGACTTGTCGGCGCAGTTCAGCCATTTCGGCTTCGTCATCGGAGTCGTCGGAGATATCGAAGGGGTCGCGGTCGTTTTGGGGGATGGAGGAAGATGGGTCGGAGGAGTTTTTCGGGGGCTTGGAGCCGAGGTATATTCCGTCTATGCTACCCTCATCGTCGTCGTCTTCCGCATCCTCATCGTCGTTTTCGTCTTCGTCAGAACTCACGGCGGCTCTGTGATTGGTGTTGCCGCTCTTCCATATATCATCCGCTGCCCCTTCCTCCCTACTGTCCGTATATTCCTTCTCTAATCTCTCCATCCACGCCTCCTGTGCCTTCTTCACGCCCGCTTCATCCTCACACGCAGCGTAGCGCTTCAGGATACTGCTATTAATTTCCAAGAACGCGCTACCATAGCTAAATGGCGCCAATATCTCCTCTGCCCACTCAGGATGTCCACAGATATAAAACGCTGCCGCTAGGGCCTCCACGCAGTTTAGGCGCCATGGCTTTCCGTAGTTCACCGAGTTCGCCGCCACAAGATATGGTAGCAGACGCTCGCACTTCCCACCGATGCGCGCCCAGGGCACTTCACTCGTGCGCGCCCATGAGCACTCTACCACCGCTGCGCCGTACGCCTCCATTATCTCGCGGTCTGCGGGAGAGACGGTCGCCTTGCCGTTCGGGGTGATGATGACGCCGGAATGCTTCTGGCCGATCGCGAGCTCGCGCATCAGGCCTTGCTTCATAAGTTTGCGCCCAGAGCAGCGCTTCGGATCGCAGTGACCGAGATCCCAACATGCGGCGCGGAAAGAGGGGCGGGCGTGGGGGACTTCGGAGTCGTCATCCCTGGGGCCGCGTTGGCGGGGGGCGTTGGCGTATTTCTTGCCTTTGGGGCCGAAGCCGTCCTTCTTGTGGCGAACCATAGCCGGAGAAATGAATTAGGTATTTGTAGTATTTGATTTCTGAGATCGTAGCGGGATATAAAGCGTAAATGTGGCCTGCTTCGTCTTTTGTGAGTCGTATGTGTGGTTTGGGGGAGGTTGATATGCTGCCCCGCCAAATTCTACAATCACGATAATAACATTGTGCCGCTCCACACCGCCCAGTGCCTTCCACCCTGACCCTCCGACATGGCCGCGCAGTGCCAAGCTATATCTAGGTGGAGTATCGACATCACCACACCACATCATAGCTCCAGCTTCCTTCTATTGCCCAATTTCTTTGCATGCCCTCTCCCCGAACCAGCTCACACCGGGCTTCATAACCACCCAAACCCGCCCATGGAAGCTGCCTCAGCGCGTATGGCTGCGCGCGACCGCTTCTCACAAGCCGGCGACTCGGGTCCCACCCCGCTCCAGCGCTTCATCCAGCAAGCCTGCTCGCCCGAGTACTTTGAGCCGAACCTGTCGCTCAATCTCGAGATCGCGGACCTCATAAACTCCAAGAAGGGTAATGCGCCGCGCGAGGCCGCCGTTGCGATCGTCAACTATATCAACCACCGGAACCCCAACGTGGCCTTGCTGGCGCTCAGCCTCCTCGACATCTGCGTGAAGAACTGCGGATACCCGTTCCAGCTGCAGGTCGGCACGAAGGAATTTCTCAATGAGCTTGTTAGGAGGTTTCCGGAGAGACCGCCGGTGAGGGCCACGAGGGTCCAGTTGAGGATTTTGGAGGCGATTGAGGAGTGGAAGAGCACTATTTGCCAGACAAGTCGGTATAAAGAGGACTTGGGGTTCATACGGGATATGCATAGGCTGCTCAGTTATAAGGGCTATACGTTTCCGCAGGTTAGGAGGGAGGATGCCGCCGTGTTGAATCCGAGTGATGTAAGTGCTTTGGTTCCTTGTTGTTTAGTTCCCAACAGCTGGCGGAAACTGACACGTAATAGAACCTCAAGTCGGCAGAGGAGATGGAGGAGGAAGAGAGGTCTGCGCAATCGGCAAAGCTGCAGGAGCTGATCCGGAGAAGTGGGCCGGAAGATTTGCAGGAGGCGAATCGGTTGATGAAGATAATGGCTGGATATGATACCCGATCGAAAACTGATTATAGAGCGAAGGCAGCTGAGGAGGTGGGCAAAATTCAACAAAAGGCGAGGCTGCTAGAGGAGCGGCTTGAGGCTTTCCAACCCGGAGAGACAATGACCGAAGGTGATGTGTACGAGGAGCTTGCCGCATCACTGCAAAGTGCCCACCCCAAAATACAGAAGATGTGCGAAGAAGAGTCGGATGACCATGAAGCTGTGGCGAAACTCTTCGAGATCAATGATAGCATAAATCGCACGGTCGAGCGGTATAAGCTAATGAAGAAGGGCGATATTGAGGCGGCATCGAAAATCGCTAAAGGAACTCTGGGAACAACTACTGGGGTGGCAAAAAACGCTGCGAATGAGCTCTCATTAATCGATTTTGATGCCGATGGAGAGGGTGTGGGGGAAGCTTCTTCAAGTGCACCACCGTCAAAGCCAGGTGGACTCGAAGACGACCTTCTTGGGTTATCAATGGGTGAAAGTACCATTAGCGACGCTCCCTTTGGACAGTCTGGTGCTATCGGACTTGGTTTTGGTGCAAACACAAGTATGTCATTCGGCCACACCCTATATGGCAAAGCTAACATATTTAGACATCCCTGGGCCATCATTGATATCCTCAACCACGCAAAACAACAGTGCGCGAGCTCCGACTCCTGTGGCGTCAACACCATCCCCAGCATTGACACAGCCAAATTATGCCGGATTCCAGCCGCCTGCACAGCAACGACCCTCTGATCCATTTGCAGCTCTGAATCAACCACTCAGACAGTCAACGCCACAACTTACTTCCAATACTCCTTCCATGTTTGACTTCCGTTCCAATACATCTACTCCAAATCCAAGCGCCACAAATCCGCCAGTGTCCACAGATGATGATGAATGGGAGTTTGAATCTGCACTACCAAAAAACAATGGGTTGCCATCGTCGAATGTGATCACTTTGACCGACTCTGTTATAAATATCACAGCTGAAGCAAGTCGTAAATCGAATTCAGATACGGCTATCACGATATCTCTGAAGTATTCCAACAAGACCCCCATGCCAGTCTCAGATCTCGAACTCAAAGTAGCAGTGCCGAAGGTATGCTCTCCACGCTCATGTTATCCAGTACCTCACTAACTAGATACAGAAATTGCAGGGAATTTCACTCAAATGGGAAACTCTGACAGGGACAACTCTGCAGCCACTTCAGAAAGACGGAATCTCACAAGTGGTACATCTCAATGGCGTAGCACTTGGACAAGGAAACAATGTTAAACTGCGGTGGCAGCTATTGTACAAGCTTGGTGGCGACTCTAAGCAAGAACAGGGCGAGATACCAACTCTTGGTGTTGCCTAAAAAGCTGATATTATAGCAGGGGTAGGGAAAGCGTTTTAGACTTGAATCTATGTAGCGGCATTGCCAGCGTCTTGATTTTCAAGAACATAACCATGTCCCAACTGCAGTTTGTGAGGTGTCCATATGTACCATCGTTAATTACCTAAATACTGGGTACTCTATGCGAATATATATTCTATGTTGTCTAATATCATAATCCCATTATGCCAAATCCATGCCAGGCATCCCTTGCATTCCACCCACCCTCTCCCAGAATGCCTCGAAGTCTACTCCCTCCCTTTCAAACAATTCGTTCGCCTTTTTCATTGTTTCCTGTTGCCTCTCGGCGGTAAACCCACCTTCCCTCGCACTCTCATACTGTACAAGCTCAATCCAGCGGAAGAACAAACTCTCTTTTCCCATCAATGTCAGCTCATCCTTAAATAGTACAATCTTCTTTCGCGCCTCTTCTTCCTTGTTGCTACCCTGCACGTTCTCATCCCAGGTCACCCATCCATAAGCTGGGCTATGCACCAAGGCCTGTGTCTTGAAATCTGGTAGCACAGCATCCTTGGCATCTATCATCTCCGTAGCATATATCATGAGCTTCCAATCCAAATCCCACTTCGCATTTAGAAGCATGTATCCAGTCTTTTCGTGCATGGCCGTCACGCTCGTTGCGCGTCTGACCTCTTCATCAAACAGCTTTCTTGCCGGTTCCTCCGTTTCTAGTACAATGTCGACACTGGGAATTATCGCTTCGACGTCCCAAGCCTTTGATCTTCGGACTATGACCTCGCTTTTCCGGAAACCGATGTTGGTTCGCCATAGGACCGGCGATCCGTTATTCGTGCCCACAAGAAATTCGCGCGGCCATGTGAGTAAGAAGTAGTGGAAGTAATCAATCAAAAAACCGAGGAACCGGTTTAATATGGACGAGAGTGTGAGAGGCGCGGTGGTGTCGTGCCTGGCGAAGGAGGTCGCGAGTGAGATGTAGAAAGGTAGCGTGTAGCTGATCCGCCACGCGATAAGGGCAATTATGGCTAGGTTCGTGAGGACGGGTACGGCGAAAACTTTCTTTTTGAATGGTTGAGGGGACGCATCGAGGGAGAGTATATAGATGTGCTTCTGGGAAAGCTGGGATAGTAGAGGTTCGAGTTGAGGGGGTGGGAGGGAGAATGGCGATGGGGGCGTTGAAGAGCGCGGCTTCTTGGGCGTGGAAGACGACTTGAATAATGCCTTTGAAGGCTTGCCTTTGGATTTCGGCGGCATTGCGAGGATGATAAGTGATTCAATTGTTTATAATTCAAGACCTAAATCAGTGTTCGAGTGGGTGGCGATGCCGTCAGCGGCTGTCACCGGAACATTTCCGCGCCGACTTTGGTTGGACCTGGATGTGCCATAATAAATTTTGGGAATCAACGTCGCTTTCAGACGCTGAACTCCGACGTATCGCAAAAATGAGAGTCGGAAGGATATGGGGCGTAAGTTTACGTATTTAAAGCGTGATATAGTCAATGCTGATGCTTAATAGGAATCCCCTCGCTCTTCGATTTGCGCGTTTTGCGCCCATGGACTGGGACCAGCCAGGGCACCGTCACATACCGCACGACGCTTCCTACAAACATCGAACTCGAAACTGAATTCATCGGCGGCTGCGGAAGCGCGCCAATCTCAGGGTTCTGATGATAGGTCACAGCTGCCCACGTCTCAATCCGCAGGAGCAGCCTTCTCAACAGGGGGGGGCTTCGGTCGGCCTGCGTTCGGCAGTCGGCCAGCATTTGGAAACACAGGCGGCGGCGGGGGTGGCGCGGTTGCCGGATCTGGACGTCCTGCATTTGGCTCGGGGCAGATTGAGTTGACTGAGGATGAAAAGAGGTTGAGGGATGCGCTGAAGACACAAGGAGAGGCTGAGGCGCAAACCCAAGCCCAGTCCAAACCGTTAAAAATACGAAGACCACTCAAGATATACGGTGGGGCTGGTCCTGAAGCATCAAGGGCAGGGCGCCCAGAGCCCCTCGATCGTGTACAGAATGCGACAGTTATGGCGAAGGAGGCACGACTGGAAAGGGCGAGGCAAATGAGTGCTGGGAGGCGAAAACGTAATGAGGCTTTACCTAAAGATACCGCAGATGGTACACCACGGTCCTGGAACCAGCTGAACAGGCGTGTTTTAACCCAAGGTGAAGGCTCCGATAACATCCCCAAAGCCGGATTACAGGATGGCGATCACCACGAGTCAAGGGGATATACGTCGCCCTCTGCAAGAAACCCATATACGCGCCAACAGCAGCAACCCGAATTTTCTTCCCACAGGCAAATCTCTATAAATAAGTCGTCCTCAGACGCGTCTACACCAGGACCTGCACCGGAACCCCAGTTGACTACTTGGCGAGCTGCACCCCAGAAAGTCGAACCTGAGCTTAGCCCGGCGGTGCTAAGGTTACGACAAGAGGAGATAGAAAGAGCAGCGGAACTGGAGCAACGGCAGAAACTACGTGAGCAACGCCCACTACAGCGCTCGGCCGAACACTTGGCGTCGTCTTCCCGTGAAAGCGAAAACCTAGGCTTCAAGGGCCGTGGTAAAGACAAGAAGAAAGATCGCCGAAGAGAAGAATTTGCCACAGAAGAGGACGACCACGTAAACGCTGTCGTCGATCGAAAGGCAGAACTAAAGAAGGAAAGGAAAGCGGCGAAGGCGGCGAAGAAGGCTGCTGCGCCTACCCCGGTGCTATTGCCGGAATATATCAGCGTTGCGAATCTGGCCACGGTGCTTAAGGTTCGCTTGGAACATTTCGTCGAGAAGATGGAGGAGTTGGGCTTTGAGGAGACGGGAACAGATTACGTTCTCAATGGCGAAACTGCTGGACTCATCGCCCAAGAGTATAACTTTGAGCCGCTCATTGACCGCAGCGAGTCGGAAGACTTGAAGGCTAGACCAGCTGCTGAAGATCCGTCAATTTTCCCTCAAAGAGCCCCTGTCGTGACGATTATGGGACATGTTGATCATGGGAAGACTACGATCCTAGATTACCTGCGAAAATCGTCAGTTGCGGCAGGTGAAGCAGGAGGTATCACTCAGCATATTGGAGCCTTTTCAGTGCCTATGCCATCCGGAAAGGTCATCACATTTTTAGATACCCCAGGTCACGCGGCATTCCTCAATATGAGACACCGAGGTGCAAACGTCACAGATATTGTCGTCCTCGTCGTTGCAGCTGACGACAGTGTTAAACCCCAGACGATTGAGGCAATTAACCACGCCAAGGGCGCTCGCGTCCCCATAATCGTCGCCATTAACAAGATAGACAAGGAAGATACCAACATAGATCGCGTGAAGCAGGATCTCGCTCGTCATGGCGTGGATATTGAAGATTATGGAGGCGATACCCAGGTTGTATGCGTGAGCGGGAAAACGGGACAGGGCATGGATGAGCTTGAAGAAGCTGCCCTCACTCTCTCAGATGTCCTCGATATGCGGGCCGACACTAAAGGTGCAGCTGAAGGCTGGGTCCTAGAAGCTAGCATCAAATCAATGGGCAAGGTTGCCACGGTTCTGGTCCGGTGCGGCACCATGCGCCCGGGCGACTTCATCGTCGCAGGCAAGACCTGGGCACGCATCAGGTGCATGCGCAATGAAGCGGGGATTGAGATTACAGAAGCTGGTCCGGGAACCCCAGTCGAGATTGACGGGTGGAAAGAGCAGCCGCTTGCTGGTGACGAGGTTCTCCAGGCACCTACGGAACAGAAAGCAAAGAACGTGGTGGATTACCGAGTTGAGAAGGAGGAGCGCGATCGCTTGGCAGAGGATATGGAGGCTATTAATGAAGACCGCAAGATTACGCATGAGAAGAGAACGAAGGAGAAATTGGAACTAGAAGCCTCGAAGAAGCGCACCGCTGAAGAGAATGCCGAGCATGATGCCCTAGAGGAGGTTGTTGAGGAAGAGCATGGGCCAAAGCAGGTCTATTTCATCCTTAAAGGCGACGTCTCTGGATCCGTGGAAGCGGTTACTGACAGCATCGCTGCGATCGGCAGCAGCGAGATCCGGCCGGTAATACTGCGTTCGGGTGTTGGCAACCTCTCCGAGTTCGACGTTGAGCACGCGGCGGTTGCAAAGGGATTTTTGATCTCGTTCAACAATACCATTGACCCTATGATCCAAAAGAAGGCCGATGCGGCGAAGGTCAAAATTCTAGACCACAACATTATATACCGACTTGTGGACGACGTGAAGGGAACGTTATCGGAGTTCTTGCCTCCGATTGTAAGCCATAAGGTCTTGGGAGAGGCCGAGGTTGCGCAAGTGTTTAATATTACGATTAAAGGGCGCAAACAGAAGCCGATTGCAGGGTGCAAGGTACGCAATGGAGTTATAGGACGGAACACCAAGGTACGGGTGTTCAGACAGGGCAAAAAGGTCTTTGATGGTGAGTTTATATACCCGGCTTCTTTATTTTCTATCCAGCGGGAAAACTAACGAAATGCAGGTGACCTTGAGAGTTTGAAGAATGTCAAGAAGGACGTCGCCGAAGCTAGAAAGGGTGGGGAGTGCGGTATGGGCTTCGAGGGCTGGGATGAGTTCGAGGTTGGTGACCAGGTTCAGTGCTATGAGGTAAAGGAGGAGAAGAGGTTTTTGTAGGATAAGAGGATGCTGTACGATGCGCTGTAACAGATGGAGTCGCTATAATTTGTGTAAGTAGAAACGAAACGATAGGCACGGGGTAGATTTGGAAAACAATCCACAGCATAAGGGCACGGGAGGAGTTTGGGACACATACTGTACATATAGATATAGACTGAGATAATTCTCCGCTACCAAAAGAGACCATTTCCAAAAGCCAATGGAAAATTCCAACCCAGCTGCCGTTCCCACCCTATTCGCCCGCCCTGGGGATCGCATATCCATTCATGTCCCTATCTTGTTCTCGGCGGCCCCCAAATACCACAAAACTCATTCAAAGCCTCCCTAATCCCGGCATCCCTCTCCTGCTCTTTAGCACTCTTTTGGTCTATCGCCACGGCCAGTGCAATTTTCATTCCGTCAACCTGGATGTCCGATGCTATATAGTCCCTTATCTGCAGTATTCTACTCTCTAGCTCCGCGACAGGGTTCACGTGCGTTGGCGGCGGGAACTCTGCAAAGTAGGCGGCCCTTTCGGCATTGACCTTGTCGCATTGAAAGCAACGGGGGACTGAGCGGTCAACTGAACTGGGAGAGACGGAAGGGAACACATATTCCAGGGTTTCGATTGACGGAGGGAGATAGAGTGTGTCGGAGCATCTTGGGCATCTGCTTGAGGTTGAGGCGAGGGGAATGGATGATAGAGATGCAGAGGATGAGGAGCTTGATGAGCCCTCTGGAGGTTGCAGTTGGCCGACAGACATGCTGGGTAGATACTCTTCGGGAAATGAGTACCGTATATGCCACATAGGGACGATAAGGGGGTTGTTTGACGAAAGGAAAGGGCGATAATTTATAGAAACTACAGGTTATCGAACAATAGAGATACAACAAAGAGGTTCCAACGAGGCGGAGTGAATCGAATAATTGTAAATAGGTCACTAGGGGGATCTTTTGTCAAACAGAAGGCCATCGTCCAACAAAGGGATACTGGCAAACAAAAGCAGCCCCAACTTGGACAACTTCTGTTGACCGGTACTTCCTTCCCTGCCGATGTTGGTAATTGCTAGCCACCTGGGCAGCCAAGTTTGTCCCGTAGTTCTTGCCTCAAACTATATAACTTCCCTTTTTGCTGAGCTTATTCATACTGCCCTTCGTTTATGAAGTAGTCAGCGTTACCTGACGCTGACTGTATTGGCTGACAGCGGTCAAGAATCCCAGCTGAAAATCCCCATCAGACATAAAGCAGTCACGGTCTTGCCCTCTGCATCTCACTCAGATGGTAAATAAAGACAGAAACAATAAATACTTTCTCCTTTCATGTCTCTCTGAGTTTTTCGACTAACGTTCCAGCAATGGGGGTGCTGGTTGCTCGACCTAAAGTTTCAGGTCGAAATGTCTACACTGCCCGGCAGCGCCTTTATTCGCACAGAGCCCAACAACATATCGACAACATCTTGACATCGCTCATGTTGTATTTTGTCTTGAGATAGAGGTCATATGCCCACGCGATGTTGGTAGATACGTGCAGTGTAGTACATGGTCGTCTAATCCTTGTCTTGTTCGACCCATCCTGGACAGAGTTAATGAGACCTCTTTTTGCTGTTGGGGATAGATAAAGTACCAAAGCTGCTAATACTTATTGTATACTACATAAATAGCCCGAAGCCATCTCTGGTCCATGTTGTCCTGGCAGGGTCAATAGGCGCCGACGGCCTCGGCCACCAACAGCAGTAGTCCGATCCCAGCTCTGCAGCCAGAATTTGAGAGCAATGTAAAGTATTTTGACTCAAGCCTGGCGTAACATCATAGCTTAGAAATACCGTTTCAGTTGTATTTGAACCGCGCGCGAGCATGGCCCCATGGTGGGCTTCAAACATCCAAACATCCAAACCAACCTTGAGGTCTGTTTGATACTGGCGAGGCTGAGGCGAGGCTGAGTCGGTCTCTCCTCCAAGCGCTCAACTACCCCTCAAAACACAAGTCTAACTGTATCTGATTAGCGCATCTCTAGTATGTTATCAGATTCGATCATGGTCCCATGGGCAAACGCTGAAGGCGGTCTGAAGGCGGTCTGTCGTCTTAGTCGCGCGCCTGGTCTCAAACGCGGTTTCTTCGCCAACGAGCGCGTTCGATCTCACACTTTCCCACCCACATCAACTAAGACACCAATATCAAACTCTGTTGCACTCATAACTCATCTTCTGCATCCGCAACTTCGTACAAGCCGTACAGTTGTACAGCCAGCCATTCAACACGATGTCTGTGGTTTCATTGCTCGGCGTTAATGTTCTCAACAACCCCGCCAAATTCGGCGATTCGTATGAGTTCGAGATCACTTTCGAGTGTTTGGAGCAACTCCAGAAGGGTTGGTCTCTCCTATCCATCCAATACATGCAACATCAGACGATTCTATTCCAAAAACCTTCACTAACTGTCCATAGACCTAGAATGGAAGCTCACCTACGTCGGCTCAGCCACCTCGTGCGTTACCCCTTCCCAACTCCACCCTTCGGCCACTAACGTCCTCAGTGACGAGCACGACCAAGAACTCGACTCCCTCCTTGTCGGCCCCATCCCCGTCGGCGTCAACAAGTTCATCTTCGAGGCCGATCCACCGGACACCAAGCGCATCCCCGACGCTGAGATCCTCGGCGTCACCGTCATTCTCCTCACCTGCGCCTACGATGGCCGCGAGTTCGTCCGCGTCGGATACTACGTCAACAACGAATACGACTCCGACGAGCTCAACGCCGACCCACCCGCGAAGCCGCTCCTCGACCGCGTCCGCAGGAACGTGCTCGCTGAGAAGCCCCGCGTTACTCGCTTTGCGATTAAATGGTTTGTGTACACGTCTCGACGCGTTCGAAACAACAAGCTAACTGGTGTTGTAGGGACTCGGAGGAATCCGCACCTGCTGAATTCCCACCTGAGCAGCCAGAGGCTGACTTGGTAGCCGATGGTGAGGAGTACGGCGCCGAAGAGGCTGAGGACGAAGAGGAGGAGGAGGAGGCTGCCGAGGGAGCTGGTGAGGCTAACGGCGCTGCCGAAGGTGATGATGAGGCTATGGCTGGCGTTGAGGGCGTCGCCCCAGCTGAGGAGGAAGATGATGAGGGAAGCGAGGATCTCGAGGGCGAGAGCAGCGGCAGCGAGGCTGAGGAGGAGGAGGAGGAGGAGGGCGAGGCTGATGGCGAGGCTGATGATGGCATGGAGGTTGATGAGCCTGAGAAGGCCGCCAACGGCTCTAAGGTGGCTGTGTCTGACGCCGTCATGTCCCATTAGTGCAGAAGTTACGATACCCCCCTACAACGTTTACTGGACGAAAGGATGTCATAACTTCTTTAGGGAATCTTGTTCTTTAGATGGGTTCGGATTTACCGCTTGGAGTATTTCAGCGTAGAGTCTTTAGTTGATGTTCTGAGCACAATTCATCATTCTAAATGTGCTTACTTCACATTATATTGTGCATGATCGTGTCTACATTCATGTTCCAGCACCAGGTAAAAGTATAATATGAGTTCAACGTGTAATAAGTTGGCTCCAATGGCATTTTTATTCATAAAATCATTCCCTTAAGGGCACAGTCAACGCTGGAATCCGTGCAACAATTTTCAGGTTGAGACATATGCTCAACTAGTCCCCTGCCAGTCCCCCATTGGTCCCCAGTCCCGCAGTCCCTGCTTTTAAAAGAACTTCCCAGCCACAGACTTAAACAAAAGATTCCTCTTCTGCTTGCTCACAAACTTGCTCGCGTCATCCGCCCATCCGGCACTGTTCTCCTGTGTACGCTCCATCGTATCACCCATAACCCCCAGCTGCTCCGTCCGCTCATTGAACTGTCTCGTCATGTAATCGCCCCAGCCCTCCGTCTTGGCACTAGGTCCTGGCCGTGCTTGGTTCGACGCGCGCTGCTCCTCCGCCGCCGCCGCCATCATACGTTTGCTAGGCGGGCGATCCGGTCCGCCAATGAGCAAGTCTAGGTCTGTAGGGCTGACATACATCGTCCCTGAGATCCACTGCATGTTGGAGATTGTCGGTCGCGGCGGGATAAGTGCCTCAATATTGAACAGGCGGTCGTCAGACCGCGCGAGTGGCTGCCCGGTGCCCCAAGCGTTCAGCATCGCAAGCTCGGAGGGACCGGCCCAGCCGAATATGTCGCCTGAGGGCGTGACGATGCTGCTTGAGATGCGGGACTTATCGAGCATCGGCAGGTTCTGCACACCTAGTTCTTTGAGGGCGGGGATAGAGTAGGCGCGTGCGGTACCATCACCGAAGACACCAACGATGGCGTAGCCATGGAGAAGGAAGTGGGTTACTGATGCGGCGTGGCACATGACTGTTGAATCATCCCAGGTTTTCTGTGCTCCCTTCGCGGTAGCGGGTTTGAAGACCCGTACTTCAGCTTCGGTGACTGCAAAATAGGGTTAGCCACTTGCAATACTACTATCAAAGAGGTAAATAACGTACCGACTACAAGCATTCCAGGGATGATGCGCCCTTCACGGAGGGACGCTACTGTGGGGCCATCAGCTACAGCCGGCTGTCCAGAGGTGGCAATAATCGGGCAGATAGAGACAACACGGTCATTCAACTGTGCGACTCCCGCAAACTGTGTCGTGTAGCCTCCATTTTGCTGCGGCAGGATCTTAAATGTCGCTACTCGCCCCAGGTTAGTACCAACGAAGCAGCATATGCTTGAATATTCGTCGTTGTCGAGGGTCAAGACACCAAAGGCAATCGAGACAGCCCAGTCGGTCTTGGGTCCACCGTGGCTGCTGCTTCTGTTGAAAAGGCTACCTTTCTTTTCATGCTTCGCGAAGTCATTTACAGAACCGTCAAATATTATTGCTGGGCCCCGAAGATCGATGATCGCGAAAGTGCCATCTTCAGATCCAACTCCGATGAAGCCCACATCAGACATCTTCAACGCAGAAATAGGCCCATGAGCCATGTTATAAAGAACAAAGGGTTGCAAGCCCTCTCTCAACCCAGGCTCGGCTCTGTCGCTAATATTCTCGATGGTTCCCGGCCTGACAGCAACAGGAGGGGGAGGCTCAAACCCCTTCAGTTTGTTTCCACCCCACCTATAAATGGCAACCTCACCAGACTTGGTGCCAACAGCCATCTCTCCGGTTTGGCCAGCCATATTTATGGCCGTAATTTCAATGTTCTCATACCTTCCAAGTGATCGAGCTACATCAATCTGAAGAACCCCGCTGTTCTCCAACTTGTCAGAGGTCCCTGCATCCCAGATTCGAACTGTGCCATCGCCATGTGCTGTCTGT
The DNA here is from genome assembly GCA_001630575.1 of Pseudogymnoascus sp. 04NY16. Lineage (NCBI taxonomy): Eukaryota > Fungi > Ascomycota > Leotiomycetes > Thelebolales > Thelebolaceae > Pseudogymnoascus > Pseudogymnoascus sp. 04NY16. Next base: position 63,378 of record LNAU01003118.1, on the reverse strand, counting down.
ATGATTGTCCTGTCTTCGTGTTTGCGGACGTTTTTGCTCCCTCCAACGCCGCCACGTAATAACGGGGGACCTTGCTGCCGTTTCTCCGTCATTCCTAGCCATCTAGTTCTATTGACGGTTGTGACAGAACATGAAACAACAAATGGATGAACAAATGTCAGCGACGGGTGCAGCTGGTTCGTGGGCGATATAGGGTGCCCGCTAGGAAATGATAGTGTAATAAGCTCCCCTGATGATAATAAGGCGATGACAGCAATGGGATCTTGTGCGCCGTCAAAATGAGGCGAGGCGCGAGGAATAAGGCAGTAATCAATAACCTCGGCACCGGCCGGTGTCTTGAGGAGCTTCTGCTGTTTTCCCTTGAAATGGTCGGTCAAAGTTTGCCATGACGAAGTTGCATAAACCGGTGTAGGACCAAGCTCCAAAAATGTAAGTCCCTTGGTTTGCGCAGACATTGGAACCCCACCGGCGACTAACAATCCCGTGTCATCAGGGTTGGTCTTCGCGCACCACGAAATCTTAGCATACGGTTCTTTGATAGACAGGCCTCCTTTGGAGCCACCAGGCTTGCTACCTGGCTGGTCTACGTGTAGATCATCTAGAGTGCGAGCCATGACGACTCTACCATCCTTTGGATCCCAGAAAACAAGGCTGCCATCTTCATGTGCCGTAAGAACGAATGTCCCGGTTGGATGCCATAAACACTGTGTGAGCCGGGGCCTGCGGGCATCTCCAACGACGTTTGGATCGGAGGCACCCCCTGGGGCGCCTGGCGGAACTTCATATTGAAAGAACTTCGTAGCTTTTGCCTCTTTAAATGAATAAATCACAGCGCCTTCTGTGTATCCAATAAGAAGCTGGCCAATATCCCTCGGGTGCAATTGCAAGGAAACGACAGATAGAATCCGAGACCTCGGACTTCGTTCACGAAAAAAGTTCGGCAGTCGGAGCGGCGCTGCCCTCTCACGGTCAAGATCAAACGCAACAATTTCGCCCTGTTGTAGTCCCAGGAATGCCCAGTCAAGCATAGGGTCTGTTGCCAGGCACGTAACGATGCCAGGTGCCGTATAGCTGCATATCTTCTTGCCGCCTCCGATTAGGTCCCAAACCGTCAGCTCGTTCTTCGTGTCAAGGCTCAGCAATTTGTCTGCACAGAACCGTAATTCTTTGACCGATGCTCGCCGAGACAATTTAATTGTGACTTGGACTCGGTCCCTGCCGAATATATAAATTTGTCCACTTCCATACTGCGATTCGTTCGTGCCCACTGCCAGCAGTGATTGCACCGGGTCGTACGCAAACGTACTGCGGAACGGGTGGGATCAGTTACCAGTCCAGATATGAGCATTATTAAAGCGGATTACCTTATTTGTGAGTTGATGCCATATCGAGCTTCATCGTCAATCGTAAACAGTCCGGGCAAGATAGACGCAGACAGGTCAGTGTGCATGCCAGACTGCTTGGACCGGATAAAGGCGGCCATAGTGGGCTAGTTCTCTGATATATCGCCCGTATGGCTTTCAAATACTCAGGCCTAGAATCTGTATCCTTATGGGGTGAGGATCGATTTATTTGCTTGACGCAACGAAGCATAAAGGGCCAAGGCGACATGTGGTTCTTGGTGATCCGACCATGTACAGTACGTAACTGCCCCGCCGAAACGGCACAAGGCTGGAGCCGTAACCCCCACTGTCTCAGCCTTGCGCCAAGCGTCATCAGATTTAACGAACTGGTGTGTTGGCGATGTTTGATGATTTAACAGCAAGTCAGAGAATAACTGTGTAAATGGTAAATATATTAATAATAAATCCCTAGACTCGGTCTTTATATTTTGTGCTGCCTTAACTTATGTCCATATTTACGAGCTAATAGCTTCTGAAAATGTAGAATAATTAGATGATTCATAAATGAATTAGCTGCAATTTATTAAATTCAAATAAATCGCAACGAATAACTTCTCTCTTGGATTTACAAGACAACAGTGTTTGAAAACACCTTAGCATGGCGCGGTAACTAGAGGTTAGATATGAAATGAAGGGATATATTCTTAGTCCAAATTAAGAGATGGGATAGGAAGAAATAGGACGAGAAAGCCAACAGCTGGCCAACACGGTCAACCCACGAAGCACCAGCACTAGCATCGTCCATCATTATTTGTCATAGTAAATCTCATATAGTATAATCTATGTAAGAGAACGTATGCGAGATCGTTATCCACTCTCCCACGATGATAATTCCAACAGGCGGCTGGTAAAAGTTCTGTTGAAGATGTCTGGAGGACCCCAGCTTTCGCCTTGTGGGCCTCTCGAACTAATCCAAGAACAACAGCAAGTTTACTTCTTGACAACCTTCTTCTTGGTGGGCCCCATAGCAGCCTCCTTCCTCTTCTGCTCGCGGGCCTCGACTTCCGCCTTCTTGGCCTTATCGGCCTCTTCACGCTCTTCCTTCTCAGCCTAGGACCGGTTAGTATCGTCGCCATCAAATCGGTATCATGGTCTATAACGTACCTGCTTCCTCGCAGCCTCAGCCTCTCTCTTCTCCTTAATCAGCTTCAGTCTTGCCAAATCAGCCTTCGCTTCATCGGTCTTGCCAGCCTCATGCATCTTCTGATATCTCTCCTTGGCTTGTTGCGCTTGTAACGCCTCCCTCTCGCGTCTGCTCAACTCGCCAACCGGCTTTGGCTTGCCCTTGCCACCGACGCTAAGGCCCTTAACTCCGTCGGCAGCCTCGTCCACACTGATAGGTGGTGCGCTCGCCTGGTTCCTGGCTGCCTTGCTATGGTTGGGGTTGGCAGGCATATCATCATCCTCGCTATCCTCCTCTTCCTCTGAGCTGCTTGGAAGATCGCCGGGCTGTGCCACGGTGTTCTTCTTCTTCGCGATAGCAGCCTCTTTCTTCGCCTTAGCAGCGGCACGGCGCTCCTCACGGGTCATCTCGGGCTTGTTGGCGTCATCCTCGCTCTCCTCTTCGGAGTCGTCCTCCTCTTCTTCCTCAGAGGATTCGGCAGCCTCAGCGCCTTCACCCCACATTCCCAGCTCGTTTCCATCGGCATCGAGAGGTCGTAGGTTCTTCGAGAAGTGCTTGCCGCCTGCAGAGAAGGGTGGATGGTTAGCTGGTGAAGAGAGAGGGAGATACAAGCTGAGTTGTTAATACTAACCTCCGCGAGTGAACTTCTTGAACTTTCCGCCACGTCCTCTGCTGCTGCTTCCTGGGGGTCCTCCTGGAGCCATTTTCGGTCGTATGAAGAAGTATTTGAAATAGAAAGTGTGTGTGATAAGTTTCGAACTTGAGAGAATAACTGTCAAAGAGCTGGCCGTGTTAGTTATGAAGTGATAAGTTAGAAATGAAGGTGGTATTGTTTACCTGTTTACTTGCTTTCGCTTTGGCGTGAATCACAGTTGCTGCCCGAAAAGGAGGGGTAATTCACCGCCCCTCCAAACCTGAATCCGTGCGTTTTCAAAGCGCCACGATGTATTTTCACGCCATCCCGAATCAGGCTCTAGGACACATGCCTTGCGCCAAGACAAAGCACGTGACGAGCCGAGTGAAATTTCCGACTATTTAATCTTCGCGAATCTCGCGCTCTTCTTTCCTCTCCACATAAAACTATCATCCTTCATATTCACTCTGTTCCTTTCTTTCAGTGGAGGCTTGGAGGGGAAATGACAGGAAAGAATACATTCCATTCTGCGTCGACTATCTATCCTTGAGTTTTGGCGTGCAAACGCGTAGGCTGGAGATTGATGGCTGGCGGTACATTCTTGCTACAAGACACCCCTTTTGATATGATGATTTGTTGGCTACCAACATTCTGATACAAGTATTAAAAGTAAATATCTATAAGTAAACATCTATAATGAAATCCGAAAAAGAATACAGGCTGTTCTGTTTACATAAATAACCCTTGAGCTGCTCAGCTTCTTGCTTGTCCGTTTTTGACATGATGTTGTCCCCAGAACTTTCACGCGTGCTAGGCCCTCCAAAGAGGCTCTGAGCTTTGTCCTCACCTGGAGATATTGAAGATTCACCTGATATATCCATCTGTAGAGTACCATCGGATCCAAGTATTATAGCAACGTTCATTCCCTTCTGTTTGCCCATAAAAACTTCGTTGGTGGTGTTGTTGTCCCAGGAGCATTTGTATTGAAAGCATTTGATTGGCTGATTTGATTTGAGCCTCTCGACGCTTAGTAAGCACCTGTCATTGACTGGAAATGAATGTTGCGCCTCAAATTGCTTCGCGACAACTTCTTTGACGATATCAACTTCACAGCTACTGGACTGAAATACCGAATCTATTCAGTCTTGATTTACCTTGAGCTAACGAACAGAATCTGCGACAAAATCAATTTGCGATGATCGTTGCTGTTATTACGCGCTTTTAGTTGCCAAACTCCCGTATGATTTCACCTCTCCTCCAAACCGAGATCATATCAGCTAATGAACAACAGGCCCTAACTACACACCCTATCTTTTTACATACCCTTTCAAGAACACTTTTCAATTGGCAGTATGGCGGAGGATGATGCGGAGATTGCGCTCTTGCATCAGATGCAGAGTGGGCAAGAGAGCGTGTCGTGGGGACAAGGCGCAGATGATACAGAAGAGGATGTTGGTGCTACAAATACAGAAAATAGCGACCAACCTGTGAAAGAAGAAGAAAAAGATTTCTCCGATGATCAAGTCCTTCGTGCTTTATCCCCATCTGATGCTCTGTCTGATGGCGAAGAATATAATCCGGAATCAGCCAATCCAGTTCCAAGTCACACAACTACGAGTCTAGCTGGCACGGGGCCTCCATCCAGAGCGTCTCCGGCGCGAAAGCCCAAGACCATTGGTGGGTTCTTGGCAGATGACTCTGACGACGAAGATGATGTTGAGATTGCGACGTCAAAGTCGACTGCACTTCTCCAGCCCCCGACCAGTGGTCCAACTCGCTCCGTGTCAAGATCTCCTCTACACCTCGAAGCTGTGCCTCAAGACTCTGCAGCTCAAACCCCTGTTCCAACCTTGGAGACTCCTAACCCCCTAGGTGATGGTGAACGAACTAGCGCTGGTGCCTCCAATCAAACTTCTACTCCCAACGCCTCAGCAACTGTCACTGCACCAATCGCAGGTACTAGCTTACCCAAAGCACGGCTTCCCCATGATAGAGTAGGTATCTTAGAGGACCGAATCAAGGAAGATCCAAGGGGCGACTTGGATGCCTGGCTCTCTCTTATCACAGAACACCGAAATCGCAACAAGCTGGATGATGCTCGGGTTGTTTACGACCGGTTTTTCAAAGTGTTCCCCATGGCTGTATGAAATCCAACCACCAGCTTCTATTATCCCTAGGACTTTTCGCTGACATCGATGACAGGCTGATATTTGGGTTGCCTATGCTGAAATGGAGTTGGGCATTGACAACTTCTTCGCTGCGGAGCAGATCTTTGGCAAGTCGCTACTCACAGTACCCCATGTCCAGCTATGGTCCGTCTATCTCAATTATATTCGCCGCCGCAATGACCTAACCAACGACGTCACTGGATCTGCACGGGCGACCATATCACAGGCATATGATTTCGTGTTGGCAAACGTTGGCATTGATAGAGACTCCGGCAAAATCTGGCAAGAATATATTCAATTCATCCGCAGCGCCCCTGGACAGATTGGAGGCAGTAGCTGGCAGGACCAACAAAAAATGGATCAAATGCGCAAAGCTTATCAACGTGCCGTTTGTGTTCCAATGTCTAACGTAAATGCTCTATGGAAAGAGTACGACCAGTTTGAGATGAGCCTGAACAAGATTACTGTGCGTCCAAGTCTACGGAATGGTTAATAATCGCAACTGACATGTGTATAGGGCCGAAAATTCCTTCAGGAAAAGTCTCCATCGTACATGACAGCAAGAAGCGCGAACACTGCGATGGAAAATATTACACGCGGCCTTGTGCGTACTAATCTCCCACGCCTCCCTCCGGCACTCGGCTTTGAAGGGGACAAGGAGTACCTGGAGCAGGTTGGCTTTTGGAGACAGTGGATCAACTGGGAACAAGAAGATCCTTTAGTCTTCCGAGACGAAGATATTCAGGCCTACAAACAGAGAGTCATTTACGTCTACAAACACGCGGTTATGGCATTGAGGTTCTGGCCAGAGATGTGGGTTGAAGCTGCAGAGTGGTCCTTCAACAACGGCATGGAGAAAGAAGGCAACGATTTCTTAAGCCAGGGGATTGCTGCGAATCCAGAGAGCTGCCTTCTGGCCTTTAAGCAAGCTGATCGTTTGGAGACCGTGCTGCCAATGGAGGAAGGGGAAGAAGGCCTTGTCAGCAGAGGAGCTGCGGTCAGGGCTCCATACAACACACTGCTTGACGCATTGTACGATTTAATAAAGAAGCTGAAGACCCGCGAAAATGCAGAATTGGCTAGAATCCAAGAGTTTGCGATGCTGGATTCATCCATCAACCCTGCCTTGGATAGGGGGGACGATGATGAGGATGATACCGACAGATTGCTGAAGGAGGCGAAAGAATCCGCTCGAGACAACCAACTGAAGGTTGTGAAACAAGGATATCACATGCAGTCGGAACTGACACAGCGCACACTGTCATTTGCATGGATTGCTCTTATGAGAGCTATGCGAAGAGTACAGGGCAAAGGCAAAGTCGGTGCCCCTGTTGGTGGCTCTCGCCAGATTCTGAGCGATGCCCGTGTCAAAGGGAAGATTACAAGCGATGTATACATCGCTAGTGCTTTGATTGAGCACAACGTATACAAAGACCCGGCTGGGACAAAGATATTCGAGAAGGGCGCAAAGCTGTTTCCAGAAGATGAACTATTCATATTGGAATACCTCAAACACCTGTTGTCGATTGGCGACACTACAAGTACGTATACCTGGAAATTCCAACAGTTGGCTTATTCTAACAATCCATAGATGCTAGAGCCGTCTTTGAGACATCCGTGAATCGACTCACCCAGAAACCCGAAAACGTTGCAAAAGCCAAGCCACTCTACGTGTTTTTCCACAAATACGAGTCAGAATATGGTGAACTTTCTCAAATCAACAGGCTGGAGCAGCGAATGGCGGATTTGTTCCCAGAAGACCAAAGACTTGCGAGGTTCTCGTCGCGATACTCGTCTGAAAGATTTGACCCTACTGTTGTCCGCCTAATCATCTCACCAGTGGCACAGATGCGTCCAAAGTCCATCATGCAGTCTATCGAAGAGCCGATTTCGGTGCAGCCGAGCCCAAGGCCGCAATACAGGGAGATTAGCCCCCGTCCACAGCCCCGACAGGAGGTTAACCCCATCCCGGCTTATTTACAGCCAACAAACTCTCCAAAGCGCCCGCTTGGAGGAGAAGAATCTGACAACGAGTCTGGCCGCCCAAGGAAACTTATTCGTGGGGAGTCACCCCTGAAAGGAGCTGCAGGTCGCCGATTGGACCAACAGAAGAGGATGCAGCAGACTCACGGCGGCGTTCAACAGTGGCAATCCAACGGTCCAGCACAGTTCATGATTCCCAGGGATATCACATTTTTGCTCAGCATCATCCCGCGGGCAGAGACATATAACGCCACGCTGTTCAACGCAGAAGCTATGGTACGACTACTAGACAAAACACCCATTCCGGATTACAGCACTTGGAAGGCGTCGCGTGACCAGGCGCCAAGATATTATTGAGGGGGGACGGGGCTTGTATGTTGAAAGGATTTACGGTGAATGAGGGCACAGAAACTCTGTGGATTTGTATTATATGAGGGAGATTCAGCACTGAAGGTGGCTAGCATGGAGTTGTGCAGGGAGTTGTTATCTAGGCAAGGTGCATCAGTGGTTCGCATAGCCAAATGAAATCAGGAACCCTGGTTTTGTTCCTTTTTTTTGCTTCATTTGTGATGGTTTTCTATGCGGTTATGTTGTGCTACGTCTAAGAGAGCTTACATCAAGAAATTCTCAGATATGAGAAGACAGCCATGTTCACTTTAGTCCCGTTGTTCTTATATTTTCATATCTGTTGCCTTCATGAGGCCTAAGACAGCAATAAGAACAGACCAAAGTCTCAATTCAAACTGGCTGGTAATGTAAGGCAGGTGCTCCTTTTCATATATTCAATCTACTTCCTAGAACTGAGTTCTATTTGGAGACTCTCATTGCCCTGTGGTATCACATTGGTCTCTTGCAATACCTCAGTTATTTGGCCTCGCAGTTCCAGATTCAGCAGGCACGCTATCACATCCCCGCCCTTCCCTCCTTCCCTTCTTGTTATCCTCAGGTTTCCTCATTAGTAGAAGGAGAATAATAAGAAAACTACGCTAGCTTAGCGCCATTGGAGCCGAACATCTTGTTGTTGGGCCCCTTTGTCCACCATCCTTTTCTTCTACAGCTTCCTCTCTTCCTTCCTTCCTTTCTTCCTTTCTTACTTTCTTACTTTCAATATTTCGCTCTTTGCCCTCTACCTCCGGGGGCTCAAACCCAACCAAAGCTCACTGTTCTTCATCATATTTACAAATCTCAGGCAAGATAGGCTCTCCAACTCTCCTCTTGCCTGCTTCAGGCTTCAACTCTCTGTCAGGACTCGTTCAGGCTTGTTGCAATACACAACAACCAATACAAGAACTCACACATCAAACCAAACACCTACCCGCATAGTATTACGCTATAGTTCACACGCTCAGCAATTGTAAGATCAGCAACTCTGTAACTCACTTGCTCCTGACAATATACGCTAACTCAATTGGTGGTTTAGGTGATCCAGGCATAGCTTCATCTCAGAACTCACATAACTTCCATCTGAGAGCTGAAACTCTCATTTTTATTTGATCCAAGTGAGTTTCTATTCTAACTCATAGTCAGGAAACATCACTTGATGTGCATTGGGCCTTACGGCCACTGGAATACAATATTTTCATATCAAGCTGAGACGCATCATCTGATAAACTATTCTAACAAAGGTCACAGGAATATCTGTTTGTCGCCTGACAAATAACTCTGCAAGATGTCGATGGCATTTCCAGAGCGTCCCCTTCGTGGGCGAGTTGAGCTTCCGGTCCAATGGATTGTGAATGGAGATGGGACGGTAAGTTTTCAACTTTAATTTCTATCTTCTATCTGATCTTTCTTTGATTTGTTCTCGGGATCACCATGCACAAACTGTTTCTATCATTATTACATACTGCGTGCCACCCCACAAGCCCCGTGTTTTCTTTTGGGTTGTTTGCCATACCTGATATGAGCTTTCATACCCGTTTCCCAGTCGCGGAGATGAGGAAGCATGGCACATGCATCATGTGGGACTTGGGAATTGGCAAGCGCTATTCTCACCTTCTACTGCCGATTCCACTGCCGATTCCAGGCGCATATTGCCTTGCCATGCTACCGATTCTAAGTATCAACCCTCAGTAGTCGGGCAACTACCCGGCAAATTCGAGGGTATATATTCGTGGCCGCGCCAGACTTCCGAGCTTCTTCCTTCTTCCTTCCTACATATCACACACCTTGACCAAGAACCAAGCCCTTCGAAGACTTCCTTTCATACATTCATACATTCATACACTCAACCCTTTCATCCTTTCAAACATTGCTATACACATCATCAGCCCAAAAAAATCATCATTAACCCGTGATATCACTCTGTGATATCACAACTACCACATCTCATATTCATCTCCAGTATCCTTTGCCTCATTCTTATCCCAATTTATCTTTATTCAACTCGACTTCATCATGGAGCCAGGTCATCTGTGGACGTATAACCGCGAGTCTAACGTGAAGAAGTTCGAGTTCCCACCCGTCCTCCCACCTCGGCCCAGCTACAATTCCGACCCCGGAGCAAAGAGTGTCACCCTCAGAGTGAACCAGTTCCGAATTGCCGAGTGGTCAGACAAGTCGGTCTGGCAGTACGATGTACGTTAACCTCACTCTCAACTGAAGCTATTCACATTAACCCCATACCAGGTGAAGATTGGATCTGGAGCCGAGAACCGCGGTCTCCTGAAGGTTGTTTGGAACAGCAAACCTGTTCAGGAATTCTTGGCCGGTCATGCGAAATACTGGCTCTGGGATGGGAACAAAATCGCATGGTGCGACAAGCCGACCAAGAAGATGAACTTTGAGAAGAAGATCACGGTGAACCTAGATGAGCTCAAGGGCAGACAGCCCCGAGTCATCAATGGCGTCGCCAAGCCCGACATTACATTTGTCACCATCAAGTGCACCACGGAAATCCCGATGGGTGTCATTCGAGCCTATTTGTTCAAGGGAATGGATTTTGACAACACCGTCCTCATGGCAATCAACTTTTTGGACCACTGCCTTCGCCAATGGCCATCGGAGAACTTCATCCAAGTCAAGCGCTCTTTCTTTCCGAGAGGCACCCAGAGACAGGTTCTTCATGGCTTGGCCACACTCATCGAGGCCCAAAAGGGTGTTTATTCGTCCATCCGCCTGTGTGAATCTCCCAGTACTCCGGGCGCCCTGAGCACAGGTCTTGGTGTCAATGTTGACGTCGCCAATGGAACGTTTTGGGTACCCCAACTTCTCAGTCAAGCAGCTCGCAACTTGACTTACGAGAGAAACTCTGGCTTGAACTGGGATGTGTTCTCAGAGAGTCTGAGACCTGTCCCTGTGAATGGCAAAAAGACCAGTTCTGGTGCTCAGTACCACATCATGTCAAGGGAATTCAAGGAGCTTCGCAAGCTTCACAAACTTCGATTCCATGTCAAGCACCGCGGAAAGGAGCAAAATGAGCGAGTCTATCAGGTCAAGAACTTTGTCTTCTCTCCAGATCAGTACGGTTCATGGGGTGGCCATGCCAAAGCAGTCACCTTTGAGAAGAAGGACCCTCAGAATCCTAACGCCACCGCAAAGGAGATAACCATCTATGACTACTTTGAGAGGACCTACAATGTTACTCTCCAATACTGGAAGCTGCCATTGGTGCAGACAGTCAAGGGTGGAATCTTCCCAATGGAACTCTGTACCATTGCACCAGATCAGCGCTACATGTTCAAGTTGGATCCCAAACAGACTGCGGATATGATCAACTTCGCAGTCGTTCCACCGAACCAGCGCCTGGAATCCATTAGAAAGGGAGTTGACTTGCTGAGCTGGGGCAAAGATCCATACCTCAACCACTACGGCATCAAGATCGAGAGCACTCCGACTATCACGACGGCAAAGCAACTGCAGCCCCCGGATATCCACTTCGGAAAAACCTCACAGAAAGCAATTGTGAAGCCAGGCTTTGCTGGGTTTTGGACCCTCGATAGAAGCCAGCTGCTGTTGGTTCCATCGAAGCCCTTGAAGAATTGGGGCGTATTCATGGCTGCGGATAGAAATGGAAGACCAATTGTCACTGAGCCAAGATGGGACGAGTTTATTGCCACTTTCAAGCAGCAGTACATCGCCCTCGGCCACAAGGGTGCCATTCCGGACCCAAGGAAGTTCTTGTTCAACAGTGACAATATCGAGTCACAGATTGACAGACTGCTGGCGCCGCTTGCTTCCACCCCAGAGAACATTCCTCAGATTTTGTTGTTCATTGTCCCAGATAAGAACTCTTGGACTTATGACAGGATCAAGAAGCACATGGATTGCAAATATGCTCTCGTGTCGCAGGTCATGGTGAAGGGACACATCGAGAAGAACAACCCGAAGTATTGCAAGAACGTCATCATGAAGCTCAATGCCAAGCTCGGTGGCACAACCAGCAAGGCCTGCAAATCCAATGCGAAGGAGCCTACGTTCTTCAATACGCCTGGTCAGACCGCAAAGAACCTTGTGATGATGATTGGCGCCGATGTGAGCCACCCTGCCCCTGGCTCGGAGCAGCCGTCTTTTGCAGCTGTCACCATGTCTCTTGATAGCGACTGCTGCAGATATGCGGCAGCATGCGAAGTCAATGGTTTCAATAAGGAGATGATCCAAAAGCATGTCTGGGACAAGAAGGTCAAGGCAATGGTCAACTGGTGGCTGGAGACTGTCGGAACTGTCAACGGCCAAAAGAAGGTTCCATCCCACATCTACTATATGCGCGACGGTGTTTCCGAAGGTCAGTACTTACAAGTGCTCAACGATGAAGTCAAATGGCTCAAAGACATGTTGGAAACCGTGAACCCACAGTTCAATCAGACCAAGTTTGTTGTGGTTATTGCATCGAAGCGCCACCACATCCGTTTCTTGCCACGAACTGAAGACCAATGCAAAGACAAAGACTTCAATCCTTTGCCAGGAGTTCTGGTTGAGCATGACATCACTCATCCATTCCAGTACGATTTCTACCTCAATGCCCACAAGGCAATCAAGGGAACTGCTAGACCAGTTCATTACCACGTCATTCTCGACGAGGTCAAGCACAAGCCCGGCCAGCTTCAGGAGATGATCTACGCACACTCATACCAGTATATGAGATCCACGACGCCCGTTTCCATTCACCCAGCTGTGTATTACGCACACTTGGCATCCAACAGAGCCCGTTCTCACGAGAACGTTCCAATCGTTGACGAGCCTCGTGGTGGTCAAAAGGCTATGGAGAGAAGACAGGCAGCCAAGCTTGAGAGCGATTTGAGACTGGAGAACGCGTCTGAGGGTGGATTGACCGCCAAGCGCTCGTCTGGCAAGTCGCCATCGACTCAATACCAGATGGTGGAGAATGAGGTGATTGGGAAGTTCTGGAGAGAGCAACCGCAGCCGGTGAGATTCAAGGCGCTGACCCAGGCGTTCTTGTACGGCATGTGGTACATCTAGGCCCCCGGGCCTACTGGTCAGCTTCGCTGGCATATTATATTTTCACTTCTAGCTCCATTGTTGGCCATGGACTTTTCGATGGCTGGCATTGGAGCCGCAGCTCTTGGATCACACTCGCTTTGGCCCTTTTTGCCAGAGTGAGTGCCACCTGCTTGCTTATTACGGACAATTTCTTTCCTTGGGCGCGGTTATCAATTGTACGGGGACAACACGAGAACTTCTTTCGGCCAGCTACAGGAGTAACTCTCGCCTTGGTGGTGGAGTTTATGGTGTTCAATAGATAGGTCGGATATCTGCCTTCCTTCCCCATGCGCTGGCTTTCATCCATTGTTTTGCTTTTGAGATTGGGGCAGACAGGTCCATACAATCAATAAAATCATCTAAAACTTGACATCAGTGATTGTGACCTTGCTTGATATTTGTATGTGACTACGGATTGCAAAGTGTCAATTGTTCAGTTTGCATCAAAGGCTTGTTCATAAATCACACGGCTCCGTGTGCATGTGGACGAGTGGAGATGTAATATGCATGGATTAGGTATTTACTGGGCCTCATGGTTTGGCTAAGCTTGTACGAAACTTGGCGGCCATAAAGTGATCATACGGACTAGGTCATCGACTGTGAAGGTATGAAGGGTGTGGCCCCGAATCTAATGCACTGGGGTTTGTGTTGACCACGATATGTATTTACAGGAGACCTGCACTGAACGAAGGCAGGTCATAAACTTCTTGGCTGCATAGAGGAACATTGATCAGATCATAAAAGTAAGGGTACTGTAAAACTTCACTGATATTATTGAAAATTGTAAATATAGCAATTAGCGTGGCTCGTTTCATTTCAATTTACGTGTCGTAGAGAATCATTCCATCGTAATCATAATAAAATCAAGCCTGTGTAGCCTTGGCCTCGGCCTCGGCCTCGGCCTTGAGAGCATTATCGATATACTTATGGCACTCCTCTGGATCTTTGTATACATGCCACACGCTCTTTGGGACGTCTTTGAATGCCTTCTCGAATCGAGACGCGTCATTCTTCTCTTCGAGTCCTACTTCGGCGATGTTTTCGACGCGGCGGATAAGAATCAGCTTTACCCAGCCGGGGTATTTGCGATATCTGAGCAAAGTATTAGCAAGCAAGGCAACGGGGACGGGGGGTGGTTGACTTGCATTTCGCCGTAGGCTTCAGGGTCAGACTGGGTGGAATCGCCGATGCAAATCATCTTGCGGCGCGGCAGCCATGAGTGGATCTTTTCCATACGATCAACCTTGTATTCCTGGGTAGCCTGCGTCAAACTCGTGAGCAGACCTGCGAGATTCCTCCAGCTGGCATCGCGGAGAATGAGAGTGCCTTGAGGGTAGAATTCCTGGATGAACTCGTGGAGGAAGGCGTATAAGTTGTAGGGCGAAGCGGAGAGATAAAACCAGGGCGCGGATTTGGTCAGGACGGTTTGGATATGGGAATATAACGAGGGCATTCCCGGGATAGGAGCGGCGTCGGCGGCAAATGTGCTTCGCAGAATACCGATCGGGTCGCCTGTTTGCGTGACTTTGATAGTATCATCAACATCTGAAAGGTTCAGTTAGTAGGCGCAAGGTTCACCATGGGTTTCGCTGCATACCAGATATAACACTCCATCCGTCAGGCTCTGCGTACACGGTTTTCATCTCCAGTATTCCATTTGTACCTTTGGGCACCTTGGCAACACTAGTCACCACATCTCCATCCTTGTGTCGCGGGAGCTGTCGTATGTCGCTGCTGATGCCATTCCGGCCGCCAGGGCCTAATTTGAGCTGTGTGCGACGCCCAAAATCCACATCCACCACACGCCCCGGTAAGACAGACTGCATGAATGGCATCAAGCGGTCCTTGATCCTTTCCTCTGCCTCGTCGCCATGTCCGAGTCCCAGTTTCTCCGCAATATCAGCCACCACCAGGCTCACTTTAACGCCTGTTTCCTTGTCGAAAACGGCCGCGATCACTTCCGCCTCCCAGGTATTTGTGGTTTGGTTTCGATATGCGGTGTTATCAAACAACCATACGGTATCGTTTGAGGTGATTGGATGCGGGCGAGGGTTCCATGTCCCGAGGAATGAGAGGATGTTTGTTGCTATCGAAGGGCGATCATCTGGGGCGGGGCTGTTTCTGATGTTAGGAAGCTTTGCCTCTGTCTCCTCGAAATTGCGTGCCTTTCGTGTGCGGTGCTCCAGGTCTGATTCGTGTCGGGCTGGAGCTGAGGGTGTGGGTTTGGGGTCGAGTTTCGATTCGAGGGCCGTGGCGGCTTTTCGGATGAAGCGCGACATGATTCTTCTTTCTATGCCTGGCCGGCGCGCAGAGCTGGGCTCACGGGATTCTGGTATCTTTCTGGGTCGCTGAAATCGCTGCAAGTTTTACAGTGGAGCGCAAACAGTGGTATCAATCGCATGTGAACGGGCTGAGCGCGAGAGCTATACTTCTGACAGTCTGGGAACGAGAGAGAGTCTATAGCGAGCAAGAGCGAAAGGGACGACAGGACGAGAGAAAGAGCAAGGGAAGGAGAGAGGAAGAGACGATTATAAGGATGTTGGCTGGGATGGGCAGCCAAGGCGGCGGGGGGAGCAAGGCATCGCCATGCGCGTCGATGTAATCGCACGCGCCTTTGGGATGCTTCCCCATTTAGCTGGGCGCGACGTACATCACAGCCATTTTCCAGGGCCGTGAGAGGCTGAGCATCCACCCCTTTCAGCCCATCCGGCCCCGCGATCGTCGCCGCCATCGAGAGAGATAGGCAGTACAGTCAGCGCATACACATGCAAGGTACCTCGCTCAAGCAGTAAATTAATAGGCTGATGGAAGTACCTGACATGACCAGTAGACTCCAGGAACCACCACAGCTGATACAAATCGTATTGAGGCGGACAACCACCAACGGATCAAAAGTTGGAGCACGAGTACACTTGTCCAAGGCTCCTTCCTTTCTGTCGCTCAGGCTGTCAAGATCACGGGTTGTCGCGAAGGTTGGTGGTGGTTGGTGACTCGGCCCGTGTTCTAGCTCGCAGTCATCTGATCAGAGCTAATGACCGTTGGGGCTCTTGGAACTTTCTTTAGGATCCCTTGGAACGTTTTTAGACAGTTTTCAGTGTGGATAATGATGAAGCCAACAATTTGAGAGCTCGGCGGCTCTTTGCGACCAGGCTGCCATTCTGTACATCTGTGGTTATTGTCTTGTTGGTGGGTAAGACAGCTGCAGTAAGGGATTCTGAAGGGTGAGGATCTACTGTTCAGACCAAGGGTTCAGATCCAGGGTCCGCGACAAACAGAATAGATCGAGCTGTTGCAACGTTATCATTACCATACAGTAGCTGCGATCCCTTCAAATTCTCATTCTACCGCAAGAATTACTTCATTACATCCGATCACACTGCACATGCCCTCCGTTCATGGCTCTCTACTCTCCTACCACCCCTTCACCGCGTCTGCTGCTTCCCAAGCAACCTTAAAGTCCGCCAGGAGCAGCTCAATATCCTCCAACCCCGCCCCCAATCCTCGTCTGCGCCGTGATTAGGCCACAGTATCGACAATTTCCAACTCCTTGGGGCAAAGGATCATCGCATATGGGCAAGCAAGTGCCACCGGAGCTCCAAAGTGCGGGCCGGCCTTTATGCACCTTGAGGTTGTCGTAAAAGGCAATCGCGTGTTCTTCGGTGCGGAGCTCCACGCTGAAAAGGCACGGAATGGTGTGAATGGCAGGCACCTAGTTTCTGCTGTGACCGATGCTTTCCTTCGTATCTCGGGAGGCGAACTTGACGTGTTGTTAGAAGAGCATATCGATACCATGCTGGTAACTAGCCTATATTTTCTGCCCCTTGTGGAGAATGATCCGAGGGTACATGCTCTTCAAAGAGGCCATTAATTCTGGGTCCCGGTCTGCAAATCTCTCTGTGTGGGGCCATGTTGGCATCTGAGCTCTGAGCGACTGATAGAAAGACGGTGGAATGGCCTGCCCTAGAGGGGTTTGTATTTTCGGGGACATATTGAGATTTCTAGATATAGCTTCGGTTCGATTCGTTTGCTCACATTGGGCACATTTCGAGGTTTTATTAAAGAGCTGGCAAGATTAGGAGGCTCTGAGCAAACATATACGCATTGTTCAGCTCTTGGTATCAGAGGTGGTCAATCCTGGTACGTTTTGAAGATATACACTCTCACTAAGACTGAAAACTGCAAGGGAAATCTTCGTGTCTCGTCCACAACACATACATCACACAATCCAAGGCCATTTTTCATAGGCCCTATTGGAACACAGCCTTTGAAATACCAGCGCAGATTTTTAGGAAAGTTTATACCTCTTGGTAGAAAGTTGTAGATAGCACCATGACACTCCCCACCGGCGGTCATGTTTGACATGTCTCTTAGACGCTGCCTTTTTGTAGGATGATTGGGTGGAATCTTATTCCCATCAGTATATTCATTCAGTGGAAGAAAGCGGCGATAGATCCCATGAGTAACTTCTTGGAAACTGTAGGGGTATGGACGAGAAAATGAATGGAGGGCTGTAGGAAGCCAGACAAACTGGACAATGCTCCACGTGTGACGACAAGGACGCGGAGCACAAAAAACACAAACCAGCCTCTAGAAACACAAAGGAAGCTCCGGCTATTATCAAATCCCTGCCCACAGCGTGCAGATACGAGTATCTAAAGATATTGGTAAAGAGGAAGAGCCCAATCAATATGAGAGAGAGTATGTTGTTGAACTTAGGAGGGAGCGTGCCATTGCACGGCAGATAAAAAAGGTCGGTAAAAGGATTTTCCGATAGAGGGGTTAAAGGAGCAGGGGTTTATGGGTGTGGGTGACCTTGAGGGATCAAAACAAACAATACTCCGAACATACGCTTACCACACTTTGGGATCATTCGCCAATAATGAAGCCAGCCTCGGGCGTTACTTTATGGTGCGGAGGATTAGGGATCCTAGTATAGTATACTACCTATAGCATTGGGTAGTTATTTATTTCTAACGGTATGACAAAGATAACTTCCGAGACTCCGCGGACGTGCATCCGAAAGGGGCAGCTGTCGAAACAGTGCCAAGGAAGATATTCAGGCGGTAGTACCGATATTAACACCGGCTGTTTGGTCGTTGCTTAAGCTTATTCCTGGCTAAGATTACCTTTGCTTCACAAATGCAAGTACTCCATCGGAAAAGAGAGCACCGGAGAACATGTTTTGCCGGATGGATTCGTCACTGTCGCTGGCCGAATGCCGCATGCTAGAGCCAAAATTGGCAAGTAGTCAACGCTTACTTCTCTTTTCACTTTGGCTAAGGACTGACTTTACGTAGCGACTTCGGGGCACAGCTGGCTTCGGTGATCCTACGCCCATCACCGTTGACATGTCGATCATTCCACCCATCTGAACTTGCCACAGTACCCACGTGCACCCCATACTCTTGGGCGAAACAAGGTTATGGCGGGGAACGGCTTGGGCTATTCTTCACTAGGGGCAACTTGAATTAGGATTCAATGCGTTTCTTATGCCACCCGGACGGCATTTGTAGGTGCGGGGGTTAATATAGCTGCCGAAGAAGGGCCGTTTTAATCATCAAGCCGCATATGGCAGTTCAATTCAAAGGATCGTTGTTTCATCAGACTCCTCGGCATGACACCTGAACCTACTAATCTACATATTTATGTGTATATATAGCTAAGTGGAACTCTCTTCGTCCGGTTTCTTTTTTGAAGTCATCCCCGATTCTTTGCTCAATTGGAGACCAAAATGCACTTCAAAGCCCTTGCCGTTCTGTCCTATGGCGCGTTGGTCGCCGCGTGGTTCCCTGGAGAAGACAGAGGCATCATCTCCTCGGATGGTGTTGATCTCTTCAACCGCTCTTCATCCGATGTAAGCGGCAAGCGCTGGCTTCCTGCGGGGAAAATACGTGGTGTGAACGTAGGATCTCTATTCGTAGTTGAGCCTTGGATGATGTCAAATACGTGGGCCAAAATGGGATGCGGCGGAGTAAAGTCTGAGTTCGACTGTGTCCTGAAGCTTGGGCAGGCAGCCGCAAACACTGCTTTCAAGGGCCATTGGGACACCTGGGTTACCCAGGCCGACCTTCAGGAAATGATCAGCTACGGAATCAACACAATCAGAATCCCCGTCGGCTACTGGATGAAGGAAGATCTAGTCTATGCTGACAGCGAGCACTTTCCTCAGGGTGGGCTCACTTACTTGACAAGACTCTGCGGCTGGGCGAGTGATCTGGGAATGTATATCATCATGGATCTACACGCCGCTCCCGGAGCACAGCAACCACACAACGCATTCACTGGACAGGTAAGTAACATTTGTTATCGAATACAGTCGCAATTGATCTAATTGTATGCCAGGACGCGCCATCCGCCGGCTTTTACGTGGACTATCAGTTTGAGCGCGCACTCAAATTCCTCGAGTGGATGGCGAACCTCATTCATACCAACAACAACTACCGAAACGTCGGCATGTTGGAACTGGTTAACGAGCCCATTCAAAATTCTGGCAATGTTGGATCTATGAGATCAACTTACTATCCAAACGCATTTTCCGTAAGTCATAAGGCTCGACATTTCCGGCTCCCTGCTAATTTATCACAGCGAATCCGTGCGGCCGAAAGAAAGCTTAACATCGGTGCCTACGACCTCCTTCACATCCAAATGATGAACCAGAAGTGGGGTTCAGGAGATCCAACTCAATACCTCTCCGATAATTGGTTTGCAGCATACGATGACCACCGATATCTGAAATGGGCAAACATTGGCGATGTATCACAGAGCAACTATATATCCACGTCCTGTAGAGACGACCGTGGCGGCAACACACCCACCATTGTTGGGGAGTGGAGCTTAAGCGTGCCTGATAATGTGGAGTGGACCTCAGGCTGGGATCCAAGAACCCAGCAGGATTTCTACAAGAAGTGGTTTGCAGCACAGATTATCTCGTATGAGAAACAACAGGGCTGGACATTTTGGTCCTGGAAGACGGAGCTTGGTGACTACCGATGGGATTACCAAGGTTAGTACTTCCTGATATCATTGATGCCCAATACTAACTATCATAGCCGCCGTCAAAGCAGGGGTTATTCCAAAGAATCTCGATTCGGTATATAATATGGGTGTGTGCTAGGTATACCAAATTGACGTCCTGTCTATGGCTTGTATATAGTTCATCAATATATAAAGCAATAACCTAGAGTGTGCGTCTTGCAACGAACTGCCCGAGAAAAACATCAACGTGAACTAGCTTACTAGACCTGAAGTCATCCACAACTAGTATGCTAGTGATGCTGAGATTCCTCGAATTTGGTGGCTACTGCTGATACATAAGGCAGGGTTGCAGTGTCTAGGCTATCCGCGCAGTATTAAATATTATTATTCATCTATGTTATGAGGGCTTGACTTGGGTGGCATGCTTAGTTGCATCATCTCCGTGGAGAGATATATTAACCACCCCTCCCGATCCATTATTTACAGCACTCTCTTTCCGTATTGTCGCTTCTTTTGCTTCTTTCGCAGCCGCAGTAGCGAGAGTGTCTCGCTGGGCTTCCAAATCTCGCACCGCCTCGTGCGCTAGCTTCGCCTTGTGTGTAATGTCCGAAACGAGATCCTTCAGTGTGTCTCCGATATTGTGGTGGTGCAGTTCCGTTTGGCCGACTTGTGCCTTCACGTTTGCTATTGGGGTCTGCAGTCCTCTTGTCGTCACCTGCACCGCTTCCGGCTTGTGTCCGAGTCCACTCATGACCATATCCTTTGCTCTACCCGCAAGACCTGCCTCAAATTCCTTGAACTTTCCCTTCATGCCTTCAGATGCTTGATTTTTCAATTCCGAACCGTGACCTGCAACATGTTGTTTCAACCCCTCGGAGTTTGGCTGACCGGCAAATTCTGACTGGATGCTTTTAAGCTTCTCGCTCAGGCCACCAGTTTCAACCCGCGGAAGATTAAATGCCGAATCTTTGGTAGCGCCCTCGACTTGTTTCTTTGAAGAGCCAAAACCAGCAAATCGATCAGGAGTGCTTGCTTCCAGGTCATTCTTCACCTCCTCGTACATTTTCTCTATCATCCCAATGACTCCATACACGTCGAGGTCACATCCAGGGCGGCTGAGGTCGCGCTCTCGTTGCTCAATAAATTCGCGAACCTGCTTCCATTCCGTGTGGTAATATTTCAGTCGATTCGGGAGTCCGGATCCTTTGAGGAAAGTTAACACACCAGCGATCACTGTGTTGATGGCGCCGAAGGCGGTGATAGATGAATGATTGGCGCCAGCTGCGCCCAGTGCGGTCAGAGACGCTGCGACAATGACCTGCACGCCGAGACACCCGTTGATCAACCAAGAATAGTATTTGTGACCCTTCTTCGACTTCGCTTCATTTGCCACGACGCGTGTGTATATTCCAAGATTTGGTGCTGCTCGAGAATTAACCATAGACGGATGGGTTGTAATGCCGGTGAGATGTCGGAAAAGAAATAACCGCTCGTCCGTCGCATAGTCATGTCGTCCGTCATAGCCAACATGATGGACCTGCAGCTGCGGGTGGGCAGCGTTACCCGTGTACGATATCCCATTCTCCATGTCCGGCTGGGGAGACGTGCCTCCCCCGAGGTATTTATCCACCAGTCTCGTAATTATACTTTGACTCATTCCTGCGAAGCTTTAGGCTGGTCAACTAACGAAAACGAAAGATAGACGTGAAGGAGCTTTGCAAAAAAGGAGAGGAAAAAGGATCGAGATTAGAAGCCATCATTATGATATGCATGTGGCTCTAGGCCCGGCAATTGAGCAAGGGAGTGCTCTTTCTGGTTAGTGAGAAGGGTTTATTGCTATCAGCACGAGGGCTCGTCCCGCCTGAGACAGCTGGAGCCAATTAATAATTGGTTATCTATTGAGTTATCATTTTTGTTTGCCGCTGACTGGCTGGAAACCGAAGATCGCACCCCGAAATGACTAGCCATGCAGGGTATTAACTTTGCGGCTGTACTCTAATACAGAACCACCTCTGGGGTTAACCGCCTAGGGCTCAACATAGCTGCATGGCCACACGGATTGCTTCCAACTAGTACAAATAAATCGATTCTTTGGTCATACAGATAGCCTATAAACTGATAAAGTGCAGTCACACGGTTCAGTCACCTGGTTCATCGTTGAGACCACGAATCGTGGTGCACGAATCTGGCTATATCTGGCGAATCGCTGTCAAAACTTTGTCTCAGAAGTGAGACCCCCTACAAAATGATTACCGACGGAAGCTAAGACCCATAGGGGCAGGATGCGCGCTGCACTAAATGGAGGGTACCAACTATGACAGTATAAGCGATGGCGGGGACGATCGTAATGAACCTTGGTGGTGATCATACTAAAAAGAGAACTTCAGCTTTGTTGATGCAGAAGCTGCAAGGCGGTATTCGAAGGGTATTCACGCTACGAGATTACTCAGGACAAATAAGGAGAGACATCCGGTTCAGGAGTTACATCGCTCTATTTCGAAAAGCTGAATGGGCTCGGTTGTGGTGTCTGAGTTGCTACGTGCGGCGTCGAAGTGGGTAAGACCGCCAAGGGCCTTCCCGAGAGTTTGAGCCACCATCGTCAAGCTTCTATTTGTGAACGCGCATTTTTATTTGTATAGAAAACAAGAGAAGAGAAGACGTTGTAGTATCACATTGGTAGGGATTATCATACCGCCACTCTGTCTATATACGGCGTATTTGGATATATATCGTATTTCCCCTTTAATAAATACACTTTTAATCTATTCCTGTTAATCGGGGAACTTCATTATTCAAACCATTATCAACCCAATCCTTCCTCATTTACCTCCCTCCCCTCACATTTGCGCTACACCACCCTTTGGGATTCCTCCCAGTAGCTGTCCCCGATATCCTCCCGTCGTCCAGATTCACACTATCATCTACCCTTATAACCACATCGCTTTTAACCTGAATTCCCTTGATTTCTTCTCTACTCCCCTTCTTTATAATCCGATCCTCACTGCCTACGCTCGCTAGCTCCAAGTCGCTACCCAGTCGATTAAATGAGCCATCCTGGGTACCGTAGTGCGTTTGTGACGACGCGATATTGCTCTCGTTCTTGCCTTTTGTGCCCGCTGTGCCAGCTTGTCCCCGGCCAGCTGTATTTGATCGCGAGTTCGAGCCGTAAGGACCTACACCGCGACGCGAGTCGATAAATATGCGGATAAAGAGACGTACGACAGGTGCGCACGTCGCAATAAGGATAGAGTAGTTCTCGATTCTGCGAAACAATGTTAGCTATAGAAACCGAGGTGATCCCGAAGGGGAGTGCGTGCTGAAGCCGATGAATGTTCAGAAACTTACTTGACCCACAGCACGAATGGAGGAATGTTATACGTGAAATCCAGGCGATCTCCTAGCGCCTTCAACAGGTAAGTCTTAACGATGCTGGCCACTCCACTGAGCACCAAAGGTCCAGAAAGCGTAGCAGTCTGCCACAAACGCCGCGATTTTGTCGTGCGGTCGAGTTCTCGAAAGCGAGCAAAGAAGCTGCTGCTGTGATGGGTGCTAGAGCGGAAGAGAATTTGCCATAGTTCGAAGGCGGAGACGTATGCGAGGGAGAAGTCGATTATGGTATTGAAGGCACCTTGGACGAAACCGATAGTAGCCTGGACCGAAGGGGCCTGGCAGATGACCGAGCCGTCGGTAGGGAGGGGATCCCACATGTAGTGGAAATACTTTGTGCGATCGACCTAGACAAAGAGGATGAGAGAGGACGAGGGATGGACTATGTGACACTTACCAATCGATATGGATTGGGTCCGCATTGCAGGACGATTTGGAGGATGGTGAAGGAGTTGACGACAATCTGAATAATCGCACAGATTATCAGAATGCGCTTCGCTTTCGTGTTGTTGATACCGAAGCACTGGTAGAGAAACCACATCATTCCTGTGCGAGATATCATTGAAGCGGCAACGGCTGCGTCAGTGATTAGAACTATGCCATAAACGCCAAAGGCTGTTTGTGGCACTTACCAACTGGTTGCGATGCAAAGTCCCACTTCATTGATAGGTTTCTTTCCTCGTTCGATAGGTAGAAGAAGTGCCTTCCAAGGCCATGATTTGCACTGTAACTGGGTTAGGGGGCTACAAATATGAGGGACTGAGGCCTACCTTTTTTGAATTAGACACATGTGGAGGATCTCGCAGGCGTATGCAAATAGGAATATCAGGTCTTCAAGTCCCCATACCCTCTCGGGCGAGGAGACCTTAGGAAGAGCCCAGTAAATCCATGCTTTCACCACAAATCGGAAAAGTAATACGAGAGCGACAACTCCGGTGAGCACCTGCAATGAAGATTAGACAACCGCTTACTTGTAATATCGAACCTTCCAATTCTTACCCAGCAAGCCTTGAAGATTCCAATTCCTGTAAGTGAAAGTCAACTGCCGTGGTTATTCGAGGAGCCCATCACAACCCACCAATATCTACATCTCCTCCTTCTGGGCGTGGGATGTCCATGGCCAAAGCCTATCTTCGAGGCCAAACTGTCGCAGCCCTGCAGAACAGATCGGAATTAGAACCCAACCAGAGCGCGAGCGCACACTGACTTCCGCTTTAGGGTAGGCAGGAGCTCAATTGGATATGAACACATTGATGAGGACGGCGTGTCATTATAACTGACGAGGTGGACGAAAGGAGTTAAAGTGCATCGCCATGTTACTATATCGGTGAACCGGTGCGCGATTCTCTGAGTTTCAGGAGCACAGATGTGCTGGGAGGTCTTCTTCCGACATCCCGGGACAATATCCCAGAAGATATTGTGTGCCGCCGTGGGAAGGGGAGTGAGAGGGTGTGAGAAAGATCATTATTGGGCCATCTCGGTTCGCCAGAAAATCCCACCAGCGATGCGCCTTCAGACTCCATGAGTTGTATACTTGGAGAGTGATTAGGCAGGGTTCATGGGAGGGCAAGATACAATGCCTTGTTTGTACTGGACGCCACCGAAAATCCCTGTCTCACTTCAGTATCGGCGAATATCCAACCCGCTCCCAGTGCCAGCTCGTAGCGGCGCCCATAAAACCTCGCATACTCTCCCGCGTTCTGTAATATTTATCCGTAATTATGCTTCCTGGACCGCCGGAAGATGCCATGCATCGTAACTTGAGCCTTTAAGAGATATAGTAACGAGTATTAGCTTGCAAAAGTGGCCAGGGCAACACGCGTCGCACAGCTCAGGACAGGTGGTAATACCGTATGTAATGCTGTTCGCTGAAGAAGTTAGTAATTGTGACAAGGATAGGGATGATTATCGACTTTGGCCTATTTTCGTGCATCCTAACCCTCTTCAAGTAACATCCAACTAGTTATCGTGCTCAAGTGGCTAGACCATGTGCGCGCGTGTACGCACTTTCTGACGAACTTGTCACTAACATATAATAACGCAGTAACGTCGCTAACATCGTCGGAATCGGCCGGTAACCTTCTAGAAAAGCGTTGCCCCATTTCACTGAAGAGCAGCGCCGGCGACTAAGGAAAGTGGCCGGGCTCCCGTCTATCCGCTGTTAAAGAAGGAGCTATAGGGATCGGTTGCGCTACAATAGTCTCCTAAATGGAGTACTTGGCACCTGGAGATCCGCACGCACTGGGTAAATCCGCTTGTATTTACCCAGTGATCTGCGCCCAGCCGATGCGCACTGGCTTATACTACAGTGTACAGTAGGCCTGTGTTAAGGACGTGCGAGGTGTGGAGACATCCGCCTTGTCCTCGTCATCATCGACTACTGAGTTTACAGTACAACAGTTTGAGCTTGTGTGTGCATGGAATATACGCGGCCATGCCCCGAACTATCTCCAAGTTTAGATGAAGATATGCCTGGTATAGCAATTTCTCTTTCCCTCTCCTTTCTGCCAGCCTTCCCACCCCAAAACCTTTCTCTTCGGTTGCTATTGCTGTAGTTATCTCTTGCCATTATGACCCCCCCCCCAGGAGCTCTCTTAGCGGCTAAGGTCACAGCAGTAAGTCATTTCCAGCGTGTATGGTCGCCATCTGACAACTGCACAAGGCGGGGGCACTGGGCTTCATTCCTGTGGTTGTCCACTTTCGATTATTTGAGACGCTGGCAAAGATCGGCACGGCTGCCAGTTCAACGGAGATCTTGGAGGCGAATAACATCGAGCGTACCGAGGAGGAAAAAGCTGCATCGCCACTATGTGAGCCTCTCCCAAGGCAGATTATAGAGAGTAAATACTGACAAGTACTATAGGTTTGAAGTTGGTTGGTACGGCTATTTCTCTATCATGAGAATACTGTGGCTATGAGCTGATTGCGTTCCAAGAGGACACACTATTCGTTTTATCAGGACAGGGTCTCGTTGATCTAATCTCAGACAATGTCTTCGCCCCAAATGAAATCACGCATCACTGGGCATCACAGCCTTCAGCGCCACATGGCGCTCTACACTTCACCACGGAAGTCCTCCTCGCCTCGGCCTTTCTGATGCCGAAGCTCCAGGCCACACACTTTGCATACCCCTTAGCTGATGCAGATACGCCGTACCAACACGCGTTCTCTCTCCTCGGCGAAAAGAGCCTTGCCCAGCAGCACACTTATAGCATCATGGAGGAGATTGGGCGCATGGACTCCTTCAA
This sequence comes from Pseudogymnoascus sp. 04NY16, assembly GCA_001630575.1. Classification (NCBI taxonomy): domain Eukaryota; kingdom Fungi; phylum Ascomycota; class Leotiomycetes; order Thelebolales; family Thelebolaceae; genus Pseudogymnoascus; species Pseudogymnoascus sp. 04NY16. The sequence goes on along the minus strand of LNAU01003118.1, from coordinate 37,018 downwards.
CATTTTCATGGACGGTAAGTTTGGGTCCTTTGGGACACTGCCCGAACGTCTTCAAAGGTTCGGCTATGATCTCGATGCAGCCATCGGAGGGACCGAGTCCGACGTAGTGATGGTTGACATCGGAGGCGGAACCGGAGCTGCTCTTATTGAGCTGAAGGCCGCGTATCCCCACTTGGCAGCATCATCTCTCGTAGTGCAGGAGTTCCAGACAGACCTCCAAACTCTCGACAGCGGTATCACGCTCCAGGAATGGAACTTCAAGACTTCTCCTCAGCCTATACGCGGCGCCCTGACATATAGTCTCACGCACATCCTCCACAACAACTCTGATCTAGAGGCATTGAAGCTACTGAAAAAGCTAGTAGATGCCATGGAGCCGTACTCGCGACTTCTAATCCACGAGTTTTCGAAGAACAGCAACTACGGCAACATGCACGGGACGATGGTGGGGCTATATGCTGGCAGATTGAGGAGTGCCGAGGAATGGGCCGCGATGGCGGAGGTAGTTGGGTTAAAAATCACGTTTGAAGTGTATCCGGAGGCTGGAGAGGGACTTATTGAGATGATGAAGGTTACTTGATGTTACCGTAGGCTCTCTTAGGGCAAGTTGTGTGGTGGAAGGCGCAGCAAAAGTATTTTTCTGGTAACGCACACACCGCATTCCAATGCCATATACTTTCCTTCAGTTGCTGATCTTGTCCTGTGTCTGTCTGAGATCTTGAACCGCCCTTCAACACTGTACAGTACTCCTTCTTCGACAGTACTGTAACCCGCACTGTTCCCACCCGCACCATGTAGAGATCGGCGTGCTGTGTATCCATTTGCACGTTGCTGTAGTACTCCGTACAGCAAGCTTTTCATCGCACTGTCATCTCCGCCATAGGCCCACATGAAGCAAAGTGGGATCGAAACTGAATCCTCCCTCGTTCTTCTCACAGAAGATGTCGTGGACTAGCTCCTTCTGTGGCTAGCAAAGGAGGGCGTTTGTTTGAGCATCGCCAGGATTGGCCACGATGCACTATGTGCACTATGTGCACTTTGTCGAGGAGGTCCGTGAAATCAAAAATCATTTAGATGTGGAGCAATATCGACGGACTATAGTCGCACTAAACATGCCACATAGTGGTATGAACCGGGGACTGACTGCGAACTTACCGGGGCTTGTCAAATGGACGATGGCGCCGAATCGCGTCCCGAAAACGGGCGGAAGGGACGATGTGGCGGCCATGCGGCCGTGGCCGCGGATTAATTATGGGAGACACGACTTTTCCGTGTGTCCTCATCCCTGTTGCTGCGTCAGCCAGCAATATGCAGTGCTACCAATTACTGGCAACAACGGATATTTACCCACATATGGCATGTGTTTCGGCGGGGATCCTCGACGGCGATAGTCTCCAATGCGCCGTGGGGGAGTATCGCACTGATGACACTCATAAATTGAACCTAGCCGTAGAGTTGGATCATCTCAACCCCGGCCCCTGCATACAATGTATGATCGTTCTCGCCATGTCTATTCCTCATTTCCTGCCTCTGGTCCAGCCGCGCCGTGCGACTGCCCCGACTAAACCAACAGGGTGCTCGGAGGCTGTTGATTTGGGCCACTTTCTCCAACTCAACCTCTGCAATATCCGTAAAACTATTCGGTTACCCAGGAAGGAAACTTCATTTGTCTCAATCTTTGAAGACTCCAATCCCTAGCTAGACGTTGGGATAAACTCTTTTCTATCACTTTAGCTTGCGTGAGCTGCATTCGTCGCCCATCCGTTGAAATCAAGGGTATAGAGCCGTAATCTGGGCATATCGTCCTCGAGTAGCGCGTCTGCGAAAATATTGACTCCGAGAACAATGTCAGAAACCACGCATCATCAGCCCGCTGTCACTGGAGAGGATAGCAAACCACAAACGCCGGAGGCTAAAGAGGCTCAGATCCTGGAATCAACTACACCGACTGAGGATGTCGTCGAAAAGATCTCCACATTCAGCGGCGACTTTGCCCCCAATGATCCCAAGAACCCCAAGAACTGGAGCAACACGCAAAAGCACCTCATTTTCGCGGCGCTTATGTCCAGCTCACTCCTATGTGATGGGTAGGTAGTCGTGGTATTTTCCCTCTGGGATGGTAAGCTAATGTAGACACAGTGGAATGACATGGGGCGCAACGCTCCTGTTTCCGCAGAGTCTTCAATGGCAGATCGAGCTCAACAAAGCAGCCACCAGCATGAATTATGGCATTCTTCTCCAAGGGTTTGGTGGTATATTCGCCGTTCCTCTCATTGAAGCTTATGGGCGGTCAGTCTCCTCACTCCTACATGATGAGCCCAGACTGATATGTTCTCCAGCCTCCCAGTCTGGTTCTGGACCCAGATTATTGCAATGGGCATGGTGATCGGCTGTGTGCTATCCCCTACCTTTGAAATCTTCACGACCTTCCGCTCTCTGCAAGGCCTCTTTGGCACCGTTCCCCAAGTCATCGGTCTTCCAATTATATACGACATGTACCATCACCGCGACTGGCCGCGAATGATTAATATTTGGGGTACGACGTTCCTTGTGGGTCCATTTCTTGGCCCGGCCATTGCTGGCTACATCCTGTACGGGACTGGCAAGTGGGAAAGTTCATTCGCTGTTCTCGCTGGTTTGTATGGCGCGAGCACGCTTGCTATTTTGGCTGTGGGAAGGGAGACCTATTATCAAAAGGGTATGAGAACCCAAGAGACGCCACGATGGAAGTCATTTTTGGGACTTGGAAACACTGGGACGCTACATAAGCTTTCTACTGTCGTTGAGCAATCCAAGGCCCTCGTTATCATGATCTTTACGCCCCCCATGCTCCTCGTTGGTACGTCCCATTCGAAAATTTCTCCATTTCAACCATGTCTAACCCCATTCCCTAATCCTCATAGGCCTTGCAACAATGGTCAACTTTACTTGGCCTATCGGCATAACCGTCACAGTATCCTCATTCCTTCTACCACCACCCTACCTACTCACGCCAGTCCAGGATGCCTCTATGCGCTGGGCCGGTATCATCGGCGCCCTCCTCGGATTCGTTTTCGGCTACTTCTTCAACTCTTGGATCTATTTCTCGTCTTCCGCGTCTGGCGTGTCTCGCCGCACCAACTGGCGCCCCGAGTACCGCCTGCACGGAGTATGGGGTCCGATATTTAGCATGGCTATAGGGCTCGTAGTATACGGACTCACGCTCAACTTCCAAAAGAGTTGGGTTGGTCTTGCATTTGGTTGGATCCTCGTAAACCTGGGAATGATCGCGTCGACCGTGGCCATCACATCGTTTGCCCTGGAGAAGTATCCGGCTTATGCCACGATTGTCAGTGCAATTATCAACATGTGGCGCACGTGTGGCGGCTTCTCGGTTGGATACTTCCAGCCCAGTTGGATTGCGAGGAGTGGGGTGGGTGTCGTGTTTGGCTTGCAAGCCGTTGTTGTGAGTGTTTGTATCGTGCTTTTCATTACTCCAGTGATCTGGCTAGGGAGGAGGGAAGCAGCGAGGAGGATCGGGTCTGGCGGAGTAGCGTAGATGTGCTTCAACAACGTAATAGGCGTATACTAAAAGTACTCGAAATATCAAGTCAGGTGTTAAGTGATCTTAAGCAAGATTGTATACATAAATCAACCTTATATGTATACGCAAGTAGATATATACGATATATATAAATAAATGCCTTCTACATACCCTAATACTCCAACTCCAATACTCCAAATAAATATGTCCGAGCCAAATGACAAACAACATGTCTAACACAGGACCTATTTGACATCTAAGCCACAGACGAGCTATAACCAGTTAATTTAAACGGATGAGGTTATAAAATGAAGGGGTAGTTACTAACCTTTCTCCGCCGAGCGAAATCCGAATAAAATCCCAGCCACATGTCGCGCTGCCGGCAGTCTAATTCCTCACCTTTTCTTGCACACTCCGGCTTTAGCTCATTCAATGTGCTGTTCCCATTTAGCCACGGCTTTGGTACAGGCCAGTCCGAAAAGTGCAAAAACTTTGCCTCCGCAAGCGCCTTTTGAGCATCCCAGATCTCGGTGTCCCTGCCTAAATACTCGGTATGATTCTCTAAGTGTCGAAATTCTCCGGTGAGGAGGTTGTATGGACGATGAGGGATGATAAGCGCACTGTTCCCATATAACTCGTTAACTATCTCCATGTCGAACTCTTTCTCCGTAGCGGTTTCAATTTTATTTTGAATACGTGCAAACTCATCAGCAGCCGGAGTGACAAGAACGAGCTGGGACGAGAGAACGATTGAGTCTGTTATCCAGTATGCTCGTGGGATAGCGACAGGGCAAGGCGGGAGCAAAAAAAGCTCATCCATTGTCTGGAGGATAGTAGAGTCGGAGTCGAGGCTGAGAACTCGAGAATATTGTGTCTGGTTGAAGGCGAGAAGTTTCGTGTAAGATTCGGACCAAGTGTCTGATTTGCCTAGAAATACCGTTAGTTTTCTATGCTAATAGAAGCAGGATTATGAAACTTACCTCCAGGGCGCCGTTGGATCTTGATCGGCCGTAGTTTTGCGCCGTACTTGGTTTGTGCTTCGCGAAGCAGCCTACCTTCAACTGTGTCGTCTGCAACTTTGAATGATGAGGGATACATCAGCAAGCGATCTGCTTTGCTTCCTAAACGGTGTAATATCTCAAATAACATAACAGAGTTGCAGAGATATGCCGAGTCAGTAACGTATTGTACATATGCGAATCGTGACCAGTCTACATCGTCTTCATTCACCGCCGACACAGTTGGTGTCCATTTCGACACTGCCGGTTTATACCGCCAGCCTGATACTGTAACTGCCGGGCGAACGAGCGTATATAATGCGATGAGAGTTGTTATAACCAAGGCGCTCACAAGCCGAAATCTCTTTGACTTCAAAATGTCAAACAACCTTGGTGGTTTCGATGGCGATGTCTTATCTTTGGAATATGTCGGTAAGGGGCTAACGGCCCACGGATTATAAATGGCCATAGTAAACAAGCAGGAAACAAAAGCAACTTGAGGAAGCAAGAATCAAATCGTAAAAAACGTGCATTGCCATGTGTATTGTATGTTGTGTAATATTGTTCGTCGTACCAACCCTCCCCAAGGAACAATCCCACGCGATCCGCACGTTCCGTCTACCTGCTGAAGAATCATCACTGTAGAACGGGGCTACCCGAGCATCCCCCTCAATTGTATGAGCCTAATACGGTTTGGGAACTGTAAGCGCCAGGGTGGGACGAAAGCCAGGGTGGCAATGGGCTAAGTGATAATGCCAAGCAATAGGCAGCGACAGCGGATGTGGAACGGTCAACTTCATCTCGGGTAGCAAGAAACTTGCGCGGCAATGTGCTACAATTTGGCCAGTCTTAGCAACGCGGATAAATAGATCGCTAATAAAAGATTTCATGGTTGTTTTAGGGCCGCAGCTAATGCGCCGACATGACCAAAAAGACGCCCCCCTTTTTAGAATACAGCGTCACATCTACAGGAGAATCGAAAGGGCGCTTAGGGAGACGTCGTTATAGGTAGACCACGCGTTTACAGGGACTTACTATGCGCAGGGACTTCTATTTTCTATCCACTTGTGAGGCTTCCGGGTAAGTTAGTAGTAGTAAATAGTACGTTAGTTGAAACGCCGTTCCTGTTGCTAGGTTATAGAAGCGGCGGGACAGCCCGGCCCCGCCATCCATCCTATTTAGGTGCATATCCAACACTATGATATACTCTAGGCATAGCGGCTACAACAGTCCTAGAGTATGAATGACCGTAGGGGTTTTAGTCATCCCCTGATATACTTCTGCTTTCTCCCAAGTTGAACATTTCCCGAGTCGGTTTTCATTTTTGCATCTCTATCTATTGCTAGCTAAATTACAGCAGCTATGGCGATAGGAAGGCCCGCTCTCCTTGTCGCTTCGATATTTTTATCTCAGCTACTACCCTTCGCTATCGCAATTCAGCCATTTAAAATCGAGTGGTCAGCTGGAAAGTTTGGCCCTGATGGACCATGGCAGGCTGTTGAAGTTAATGTGGGATCCCCGCCGCAAAAGATTGCGCTCTATCCAGGGGGCGTCTTTCAGTCAAATCTCCTGACTCTCGATGTCTGCAAAAACACGACTATATCGCCCATATGTTACGCGACAGCAGCGGGAATCTATGACCCTGGGAGTTCTACAACAGGGCTAGACAAGCTTATACAATTCCCTGCTTTCGTCGACTTTACTGAGGATGCCCTCGCTATTGAAGGGGCAACGGGTATTAGCGCCCTCGACCAGATAGATATCGGACAAGGAGTTCTCATACCAAATGTTACATTAGATCTCCATAACGACATTGCAGCTATCTACCCTGACGGCACACCATATCCCATTGAAGTTGGGACTTTTGCCCTTGGTTTTACAGGAACGGTGAACCAAAGTTTTGGTACGGATGATGGTCTAAGCATCAACTCGACTTTAATTCCGGGTTATCTTAACACAGAGAGTGTTCCGGTAAATCAGCGCACCCCTTCGAACTCCTTCGGCCTACACATCGGTTCTGTTACCCCTGAAGTTCCTGGTTCGTTATACTTTGGTGGTTACGACCAGCGCCGCATTGTTGGCGATATCACAACTCAAAACGGACACCCAGACACCATTGACCTCATTGACATATCTCTCATTGTCCATGAAGGCGCTTCTCCTTGGTCTGAGTCGGCGCCCCTAACTGGATTACTACGGTCTGGGAACGCTACAATGGGGCCGGCACTTCCTGTGAAAATCCTCCCACACGCGCCATATCTCAACCTCCCTGCTTCGAGTTGCTCTGCTATTGCTACTCTTCTACCAGTGATATACTCAAAAAAATACGGTCTTTACCTATGGGATACTAGCTCTCCATCTTATAACCGCATCGTATCGTCAGCGACATCTCTATCTTTTACGTTTCGGCGCGATACTCTGAACACCGCAAATATAACGATCCACGTCCCATTTCCGTTGTTAAATCTCACGCTCTCTGCTCCTCTTGTTACGAGCCCTGCGCCATATTTTCCCTGCAACGCCGAATCCCGAGGCCATTACTCCCTTGGCCGCGCATTTCTCCAAGCCGCCTTCTTTGGAGTTAATTGGCAAGCAACAAGTCAATCCGCAGTATGGTGGCTCGCCCAAGCCCCTGGGCCAGGTGTAATTACGCAGAATAATGTGCAGAACATCGAGATAGGGAATACGGTCATTAAGGCATCGGCAAATGATTGGAAGCAAAGTTGGGATGGGTTTTGGACGCCTCTTACGACTAAGGCAGTAGAAAGTCCGATTAAGCCTTCGACTGTGCCAACGACATCTACTCCAAGTCAATCATCGCCCACGACTACGTCGGGCATTTCGGAGACACCACCAGGGGACAAGCCGCAGGCGGCTGGTCTCAGTACCGGTGCGAAAGTAGGCATAGCAGTTGGCGGCGCTCTTGTGTTTGCTGCGATTGTTGGCTTTGCCGTCTTCTGTTTCTTGCGGCGGCGGAAGGCGAAGGGGGCGAAGAAGTCGTTCGGAATTATTCCCCATACAACGTTAGGGACAGAGCAGCCACTACAGATGGGACTAAGTAACCAAAAGAACGTCTATTCCCAGGCCGGTTTTGGCCCCGCGGAAGTAGGGAATGGGGCATATTACCATCACGAACTCGAGGCAAATATGAGAACGGGTGCTGTCCAGAGCTTTGTATACGAGCTACCATCAGGGCGATATAGCAAAGATAATTTGTACAAACATTAATGTCATGGGGACGGAGGGACCTTCGTTTTCTCAATACATATATTTCCATACTTTATTAAATCGATACCATTGCTACATTATTAATTTTTTGACAATCCTCGAGTCTAGAATCCTAAGGGTCACAAAGCTGACATATCGCGGAGAGGAGTTATCATATTATTGATAGTACCCCTCAAGGTGACGGAGTGGCATGGGGTAGCCGACCCACTAAAATCCCACCCACTGCCTGGAAATTTGCCGCTAAAGCATCGTCGACGAGTAACAACATTGATAACCTTCTCAATCGAACGCCGCAACAGTCATATCGGCCTCTCGGCGCAGAAGTTAAAATTCTAAGCTCCGAGACCACCGCGTCAGCAACTATACACGATGCGAAGATAATTATTCAATTAACTATCGTAGTCTTCTCTCCAAAATGCAGTATATAGCATCTAGTTGTTGCCCTTGATGTCTCTCCTCCACAGCCTCACCACCAACCTCGTACCCAACTTCTTCACATCCATAGCCAAAAACTTAACAACCACCGCTGCAACAATGCCTCTCGTAGACGCCCTCATTATCGGCGCTGGCCCTGCCGGCTTGTCAGCGGCCCTTGCCCTCGCCCGCCAACTTCACACCGCGATCGTTTTCGACAGCTCGCTCTTCCGAAATGCGCGCTCGGCGCACATGCACACCATCCCGACATGGGATCACAAGGACCCCGCTGCCTTCAGGGGCGCAACACGCGCCGAGATCTTGGAGCGATACAACACGATCTCATTTGAGGACCGTGAGATTGCCAAGGTCGAGAAGACGGCCACAGGTGACTTCGCAGCTACGGCTGCGGACGGGACGGCATTCACAGGCAGGAGAGTCTTGCTTGCCACCGGTGTCACGGATTTGGCGCTTGATATTAAGGGTTATGATGACTGCTGGGGTCGATCTATGTGAGAACTCTTATTACATCTTGGCCTCATTTGAACCCAAGAACTAACATTCCCTAGCTACCACTGCCTCTTCTGCCACGGCTATGAAGACGCCGGAAAGCCATCCTCTGGAGTTCTTGCACTGGGTGAGAACTCCGTCCCCGCGGTAGCCGCTGCCCTCGCCCGCAGTGCTAGGCAAATCACCTCAAAGGTCGTCATCTACACCTCCAACAACCCCACCGTAAAGTCCTCCGTCGACGCCCTCCTCGGCCCAAAAGATAGCGCCATCACGACCGATGACCGGGAGGTCACGTCCTTCGCCCTCGGCGCTGAAGGTAGCGGGATTACTGTTACCTTCGCAGATGGGAGCACAGTCCAAGAGGCCTTCCTTGCCCACAAGCCGCCCACAAAGCTCAATGGTCCGTTTGCGGAGCAGTTGGCAGTGGAGCTGGCGCCTGGAGGGGATATCAAGGTGGCGCCACCATTTGGGGCCACGAGTGTTAAGGGGGTATATGCGGCGGGAGACTGTGCGACGCCGATTAAGAGTGTCATCCAGGCGATGCATATGGGGACATTCGCGGGGGTGGGGATTGCGCATGACTTGCAGGCTGAGGGGCCGAAGTTGTAGGTCTGACGAGGGCGAAGAAAGTTATAATTTGGTCGCTGATTGTATAGACCATTGAGAGTGGTAAGTTGCAATGAGTTTATGGTGGATAGTTTTGAGAACAATACCTAGCACATTAGTTCCCATTAGAGAAAACAGTTCGACTCCACACCATATTCAGTTCCCGTAAATTCCGTTCATGTTAATTTTTAATTCGTATTTCGCTTCTGATTTTCTACAAGTAACCCTATGCAATCCGTCCGCACATAAACTCTTTCATCCAAAACATGGTATGATACTCCAAACAGTACTTACAATAACCATCCCACTGGGAATACCAGTATACATATAATCCCAATGCCCTCTTATCAAATCTATGCAACCCACCCATCAGGCCCAACCATGAACCACACCGCTACACCAACGAGAGCACACATGCCTGCCGTCAGCATACCAGCCGCCGCTCTCCCCGCAGTTGTCACCTCGATTGACCCTCGAACCTTGGCCGCAGTATCCACCGAGTCACCATAATCACCTATCGATGTGCCACCCGTCTTGTTCGTAACCAGGTCCCTTGCGCCAGTCACCAGCAGCGAACCCAGGACATCCATGGCACCCATCTGCTGGCCGACTCCCTCACGGCCGTCCGTGGTACCCTCATACCAGCGCAGGCCGCATGCGGCCCCAACAGCCCCAGGTATGCATTGGTTTGCAGCGGCGACGGCTGATGAGGTGAGGAGGGCCATGATTCTAGGGGCGAGGGAAGGGATGAGGCGGGAGGTGGCACCCATCCAGCGGGAGAGGTAGGCCTTGAAGGACATTTGATCGATGTTACAGAGGGGCTCGCCAGGGCTGGCCTCACAGGGCTCGTACATAATACCCGTGTCCTTCCAGAAGAACTGGGTGCTTGCCTTGTTGAAGATGCGAGTAGAGCGCTCGAGCCACAACTCCGAGTTATTGGTCTGCGTGTATGTGTTAGCGGGTATGTTCGGTGGGTGAGGATGGGGATAAATGCGGAACATACAAATTTATACATATTCGCAGCGCCGTGCAGCCAGATGCCTGCGTTATAGGACCACTGGGTGTGATCCAACTCCGTGCAATTCAAGAGATCGCTGCTACCATCAAACACGTCTCCCTTCTCGTTGATGAGACCGACCGACTCGACCCAATCCCACGTCTTCTCTGCCCACTCCGCATATGTCGCGTTGCCGGTGTAGACCGCGAGCCTGCTCGCAATGTTGAACATGGCACCGTTACTGATGCTGTTTTTATAGTCGTACCCCTTGTTGAAGACATAGACCTGCCACTTTAGGCCGCCACCGCACGTCTCTGTGTCCCAGCGACCCGACTGCAAGCTGAAGACGGCCTGTGCTAGCGCGAGCCACTGCGGCTGGTCCTTGGGGGGATTCTGAAAGTTGCGCTCAGCGGCCATCATGGCTGTCATACCCCAGAAACCTTGATCGTCGTTACCCATAGATTTGGATGCGTTGATGGGCATGTAGTTGCGGTCGTCGCCTGCCTGGTGCACCAAGGCTTGCTCGACAATGTCGTTATAGGTCGTGTCGTTTGTGTAGTACCAGTAGTCTATCATGGCTCCGAACATAGCTCCTGCTTCCCACCAGTAGTATGGATCCGGCAGGTAGCCTGGCGTGTCGCCGGGCTTGTAACCGGTGTAGAATGACATCAACTTCTTAGCCACCTCACCCGTGGCAGCTTTGATGGAAGCTGGAAGGACCGTTAGCACTGCGCAAGACATCAGAGACGTAGGAAAGAGCAGTACCAGGAGAGGTGGGGTCAAATTCAATGGCAGTGGCCAGTTGAGCGCCACCAAGGCAAGCTGCTGCCGCAAAGCGCGCGACGCTCCATAACCTCATGATGGGCGGATGCGCGGGTATATATGTTCAGACGAAGAACTAATAGGTACAGGAAAGTCGAGGCCGTATGGATCGGAAGATTTGGGTTCGCAGGCAGCTTCGGTCAACACAGCATTGTCGTCACAACAGAGTCTCGGGGCAAATGTCGCAAAGATATCGTACAGTGTGCGAGTTCACGTAGTTGCAGGAGCAAGAGCCCAAAGGAGCCAGGGTATAAAGGAATGAGAAAACACGGCGAAAGTCAGGAACGAGCGAGAGATGAGATGACGTTGGTATGGCAGTATGAAGGAACAGAGAGTGAGAGAGGCCCAAACCTGACGACGACGACACAAACACACACACGCTCCATCGCCAAGGCGCGGCATTGCTGGGCTGGTGGTTGTGCCGCGTATGGGTAGGGTATCGCAAATAGCGATACGGTCTCGTATGGGCTGCACATTTCGGGTACTAGGAGGCCCAGCCAAGAGGCACAAGATGAACCATGGGAGTATTGTGCAGGCGTACTGGAGTAAGGGGATGGGCTTGGAGTTTGATGAGTGTGCAGGAATAGCGAGTGTGGATACGTGCCTTGGTGAAAGTAATCGGAGTAATTGGTCTCAAGGAGAGTAGCCAAGAAGGCCAAGAGACAGGGTGGACATTCGCTGGCCGAGACGGGTTAGGAGAGAGGATGCTTATGAAGAGAAGAAAGGGAAGAAGATGAGTTTCAGCATGAGGCCGTTGAGAGTAAATTCGCGGTTGTTATATTATCTGTAGAGTTCGATTAATGGTAAGACGTTGATCGATTGACGCCTGGAGAAGATCTGTAGTTGTCAGTGACAGGAGACGAGACTCGCTGTCAGAAGAAACGATGTGTGGTCGCGACTTCCATAAACGCTCGCTTGGCGCTAATTGCCCAAAGCTTGGCTGTTCCACATCTGCACCCATGGACATCTAAAACAACCAGAGCATCAGCACAGAGTTGAAGATTCCGGGCGGTAAAGAGACCGGAGTCCAGTGGAGTTCAGTGCATAATCAGCGGAGAACGGTCTATTCCGGTGCCAAGATCAAGATGATCACTGAGTCGTCGTCGACAGCGAGGCTGAGCAGAGTACGAACCACCACTACTTTGTGTGAACTGAGCACATTAGAGGAGGCTGAGCCTCATGTTGTGTGTAGTTAGCGCTTAGTGCGTGTCTCCAACACGAATAGGGGCATTGGCATCCCTTCGGTCTGGAACAGATGGTATAGCCGTGTGTGGTTCATTCAGTGAAGTGTTCCGTCTATTGCAAACTGCCCAGGTTGCTGGAGAGAAGTGATAGGGGATCACGTGGTCACCTGTTGACCACTCCCCGAGAGGAGCTTCAGAGAACACAGAACACTGATTACAAACATAGGCTTCGAATAGGCTTCATAGAATGCAGAGCGGAGATTCTACAGATCACATCATACTTCCCATGCCGACGTTGTGCTCATACCTCCGCCAAGGTCGCTGAGAGACACCCGTTTGAGACCAAAACGATCACGGCACAACATAACACAAACACAACATAAATACGCCAAATTAAATATAAGATAGTAATGTCATTTAGATACTATAAACCTGACCACATACATACACATCAATGCATATAATTACAGATACCCTTTCGCTTTTAATCCGGGTATCACCAGAACCTCCTCCCACTGCCCAGTCCCCCCCCTTTCCGGCCATCTCTAACCAGTCTACAACTTCATTCCCAGAATCTCGTGCACCTTCAGTGCCTGCCTGATGCTCAGATCCAACATGATCTCCTCGCTACCACCTGGAATGGCGTACGCGCGCACATCACGGTACAGACGCTCGATCTTGCCACCCTGACCACCACGGCTGTACGACAGACCACCGAAGATCTGACTGGCCTCGCGGGCGCAGTACTCGAAGGTGACGGTGCTCTGGGCCTTGAGACTGGCAATGGCGCCACCAAGCTTGAGCATGGCCTCGGTCTGGTCCATGCGCTGGCACTGGAAGATGAGGTTCTCGAGCCACGCGTACGAGGCCTCGATCTGGCGCGCCATGTGCGCGAGCTTGAGGCGGATGACGGGGTGCTTGATGAGGGGCACGCCGAAGGTGCGGCGCTTGTGGGCGTAGGAGACGCACTCGGAGTAGCAGACACGCGAGAAGCGGATGCACTGGATGATGATACCGATGCGCTCGTGGTTGAAGTTGGTCATGATGACCTTGAAGCCCTGGTTCTCCTTGCCGATCAGGTTCTCGACGGGGACCTTGACGTCCTCGAAGGTGATGTAGGTAGTTCCCGAGGACCAGACACCCTGGCAGTCCATGCGGCGAGTTGTGACGCCACCAGCCTCGCGCTCAATGAGCAGCACGCTGAGTCCGTTCATGCCGGGCTTGCCGGTACGAACGGCAACGGTGAAGTAGTCGGACCAGATACCATTGGTGATCCACTTCTTCTCACCGTTGACGATGTAGTGCTTGCCATCCTCGGAGAGCTTGGCCTCGCAGCCCAAGCTTGCAACGTCGGATCCTGCGTCGGGCTCGGTGATGGCGAGGCAGACACGCTTGTCACCGTTGAGGATGCCAGGGAGAATGCGCTTCTTCAAGGCGTCTGAGCCGAAGTGCATGATAGGTGGGCAGCCGATACCGAAACCGCCAATGACGTTCCAGACGAAACCTCCCGAAGCGGCACGAGACAGCTCGTCGGTGACAATCAGCTCGTGGAAGAGATCCCACTGCTCAGGGGCAACGGAGGCGACGCGGTTGTTGGTGTATTCGGTGGGGAAGTTGTCCGAACCCATCAGGCCAGCCAGGTATCCGCGAGTGCCCATCTCCTTGTAGATTGCCTCGGGAACCTCCTTGGCCTCGTCCCATTCAGTCACGAATGGCTCAATCTTCTCCTCAACGAAGGCGCGGATCTCGGCGCGCAGAGCAACGTGGGTCTCGTTGTGGTATGGGGAGTGGTACTGTAAATGTTGTTAGTGTGTTGTTTGGGGCATGTTGTCTGGTGATCTGCGACTACGTACAGTTTGGTACCATGATGGGTCAGCGTATGGGATCATGTCGCCAAACTCCTCCAAAGGCTCGAATTGCGACTTGTCGGCCTTGGCGATGGGAGCAGATGTGGCAACCGGCGCAGCAGCTGCTGCCGGTGCTGGAGGAGGTGGAGGGGGTGCTTCGGACTTCTTGGTATCCAAAGATCCAACCTGGAGCTTGGCCTTGTACTTCTTGAGAATACCGGCTGTTATTCGTCAGTATTTGCGCGATAGTGAAGAGGTGAGCTGTGTCATCATACCATTGTGATACTTCCAGAACTGCTTCGAGGCGTCCTTTCCGGCGACCCTGGTGAGGATCTTCTTTCCACCTGGGTGGTCGTCCTGGAACTTGGTCAGGTCGTAAACATCCTCATCGACGATGATGAACAGGTCGCTGGGGGAGTTATGCGCCGCAACATCAGCGGTGGTGAAGGTTTTCGACATTTTGTCGTTGTGTGGTGTAATCGCTACAAGTCTATAAAAAAAATCTTTCCCGAAGTGAAGGAAAGACTATTAGAGAACAGATAGCGGTATAGAGAGAGGAGAAAGGAAAAATAGAAGCCGTCCGGAATGGGGTTTATTCATATATGAAGGCCTCGGCGGAAACACAGGGTAATCGTCAGCGCTGGTGTGGCTTTCACATGCTCTCATGACCCCACAGTGCGGAGTTTATACAGGGATTCCCCCCCGCATTTAAGTTTTGCCGTCCCCGGATTCTGGTTGCATCACATGGCGGATTACGTCGTTGTGTTCACAGCTTCTTCATCATGTGATCAGGATTGGCTTGTGGGCTGCACAAAAATGAATTCGAGTGTAATAACAGGCTTCTTATTGGCCTATAATGAGTTTCATAAATATAAATTTGATGTTTATGCTTTGTCGGGACCCTCCGACACAATTCTGGCATGTGAATGCTTCTCTTCATACTCAGGCCCGTTTGTGGACTGCACTAAAGCCGATATGGACTAGTCCATCATCAATGCCTCGGCAGACGGTGTATTTTCCAATACCTTTCCTCTCAAATGTTAACAAATGCCAACAAGTCTCACTGAATCGTGCAGACGAGGCTACGACTAAATCAAGCAACTCCCGCGAAATATATGGGGATTGTCTCCAGTCTTCATTTCCGTTAGAGTACTTCGAACAATGCGTGCGGGGGAATAGCCAGTTGCCCCATCTCCTCCAGCTTCTGTCGCTGAATGGGGCATAGCGTCACCGAGTCGAAAGTTCGACGCGAAGCTCAACGCGTCTAAATGGTTATCTATTGTCTGTCTATTTAGGTTACTTCCCATCACGACTTGGAGTTAACAACGCGAACCCTATCACCGCCACCACGAACAGGAGATGCCCCATCATGGCCCCAAAACTTAGCCAACTGCGGGTCCCCGCCCTCCCCATTCCCACACCGCGCGCCGTCCTACGCGCCTCGCCGCCTCTTGCCGCACTCACGAAAGCCTCCCTCTCGAACCGTCACCATATCCGCGTGCTGCTCTCGCTGTTCGCGTCGCGGAACCTGCTGAAGTCGCTGCTCACGTTTCGGCCGGTTAATCGCAAGACTCTAAAACCAGGAGTTCCAATCTGGAAAATGCTTCTCCAGGCGCTCTGGGTGGCTGTCTGGCCAGGTCTGTTCCAGGGTCTGGCGAAGCTCATCATAAAGGACCCGATAAGCGGGAGGGTTGAAGTGGAGACCTGTCAGGAGGGTGTTAGCGATGGAGATTGGGATGGTGGTGTTGAGATGGAGGTTCCGGCGGGATGAAGGGATGGGCAGGAAGAACGAAATTATACACACCATCGGAGAGCAACTCAGCAAATGCAGGATTCTTATCGGTCTTCAAACTGCCGGGGAGCACACCCTCGCCGCTCCACCCCGTCCGCGCCATCAACGCGCTCCACAGGTCACAAACGACAACTTCTCGCCCCTCTGCTCTCAGCGCCTCTCCGACGGCCTTTCCAGCTTCGGCGTACGCCCGGGCGTTCTCGGCACTGCGACCGCGGTCAACACGTCCGTCAGAGCGCGTCTCCTCGGCGAGCTGATACTCGTCCACGGGTGGGGTGGTGATAATGACAATGCGTGGGTTGTGCGCGAGAAGGAGGGGGTGGGAGAGAATGGCGAGGAGGTTCTCGCGGTAGGTTTGGAGGGGAACGTGTTGGTGGCTGACGCCGCCGAGGTGACAGGAGTCGTTGGCACCGAAGAAGAGGGTCTAGTTGGGGGTTAGTGGGGGTTTGAATGGATGGCGGGAGATATACCATGTAGTCGATTTTGGCGGTGGTGGGGGGAGGGAAGATGTATTCGATGATGGCAAGGGCTTGGTCGGTGTTATATCCACTGGAGGTGTTGGCAACGGACGCACTGGCTGGTGATTAGGAGACATACCTAAGCCCGCGGTCCACAACGTCCAGGCGGCGCATGTAATCTGTAGGATGCAAGTTAGCTGGACGGACGGAAATAATAATGTCTACTCGGGCGTCCAAGTTCGCTTGCGTGACTAGATTATGGGAGCGTACCATGAGCCAGCTGAGCGCCCAAAGCAAACCCCTTGTCCTGATCAAAGGCGCCCTGGGTGATGGAGTCGCCAAAGAGGAGGAATTGCTTGTACGGGAGCTGTGATGTTATTAGCTTGTTAATTTAATTTTGTATGAGAATGACCTCGAACGAACTGTAGGAGCCGTAGCAAGAATATCCTTTGCGGGAGCCTTGAAAGCGACCATGTTGGCGATCTCAGATATGAGTGCGGGGAAAGGGATAGATTAGCCGTGGGTTTCTTCAACGATGCCAAAGGGCGAGGGGGAATTATTGAAGAGCAGTAAGTGATAGGGTTCTGGGAATAGGAAGCAGAGATACATGTACAGCCAGTATGTTTGCTGGCGAGAAGTTTGAGAGAAATGTTTGTCAGAGAAGGCGTGCACACAGTATCACAGTTATCGGTCTGGAGGGGTTGATTGATACTCGCTCGCCATCTCGGACCAAGTAGATCCGCCAACGGAGGAATAGTGCATCCGACATCGCATTAATCCATCTTCACATTCCCCATACGCACAAATTATACTATAAGAATTGTGATCTTATAAAGCATAAGATTACAATTCCGCATTTCCACAAAAAGGAGGCTTAGGAGGCTTTCCCACAAAGATCATCGCTGGATCCGCAATGTTTCTTCCATCTCGCGTGCGCCGACAGGGGTAAATTGTTCCATTGGCCTTCTTTTTTGGAAGGGTCTCAGGTGGGCCGAGTAAGCGATATTAGCAAAGTCTGAAAAAAGGGCGAAAAGGGAAAAAGGGACGGTTTGATCGGCAGCGTGGACCCCTATACGGGACGCTGAAACTGACGCCTTGGGACCTTTTAAGCCCTTCAAGATCCCTATAATTTCGGGCCAGAGAAGGTAATTGGGGAAATGACTTGGCGCGTCTGTTTTGGGGACGGGAGAGAACTAGATGCGGCTTCTAGAGCGACCAAATGGGTCTGCGACTGCGACGAAGCTCCATGTGGATATGCACTCCGGCGAGTTTGAAGCTGACTGACGGGTAAGTTGACAAGACAGCAGCTAGTCCTGCCGCCGTGGAGCACAGAAGACAGAAGAGAGGACTGTGCTTTTTCTGCTCCGAGACAGCAAGGCGACGCACGGCGATAGGGTAGTTGTGGTAGTCCTGCTAGTTGTGTTAGTCCTGCTAGTTGTGTTAGTCCTGCTAGTTGAGCTGGTGCTGTATCGTACCTGTCATGGCATTGCAAATCATCGCGACGAGCTCTAAGACCGAACACCCCGAATGTCTCACAAAAGGGGCATATATATGAATAGTTATGGAGACTCTAGAAATGACGCCGGCGGGACAAGCACAGTATAGCATCCGTATAACATCCGGTGGTAAATGGTAAACAAATAGATAAAATGGCTGAGCTAGGCCCAGAGCCTAAACCAACACAGCAATTGTCATCAACATAGCATATATTACCATACCCAGGTCTTATGCACATGCAGCCTCACATTCCTCATCACAATCACATTCTTCTCCTCTCGTCCCCCACGCTCATCTCCGGGGACGCACGTTCTTATCCCCTACATTCCTTTCCACATCGCCTTCGATTGTGGGCGTCGTTCCCCCCTGTGTGACGACCCTTACTACTACCCCCTCTATCCCGTCCCCAACGCGACCAGTCAACTCTCCCACCTTTTGAATCCCACGATCTCCATCACACCTTTCACTTCGCATTTTACCCGCCCTGCTGCACACAATCGCACGGCCACCAACAAATATACCACAGGACGAAACGCGACAAACACACCCGAATTAGCCAGCCCAACGAGGATCTGGCCAGCCTAACTAACCAAGGCGCCACTGTCAGCTGCTTGTCTGTGGTCATAAGCTCGGCATACTGCAGCGACCGGCGCCACGCTACTGCACTGCACGCACAGTACCTGACAGAAACCTCTTCGACGACGATCTCAGCGCGCGGCCAACACACATCGCGAGAACGACGGCGACGAGCCATTGATCGAGACGAGTGTCTGTGATTGCGACCGCAGTGGCAACGATTTGGCCTGTCGACTGTTTACACGACTGTCACGAGCCAGCGCGGAACGAGCTACATATATAGCCGGCACAGGCTACGACCACAACAACACGATCTTTCGCCCATAAACAACACGAAATACTCGAACATTGAACAGCCAGCGCCGCCCACAACGCGGGCGGTTCGCCCAGCACCTCCACCCTCACGCCCATCTCGGTAGCAGCCTGTAATCTCGACCCACGATGACCGGCCCGGCCCCCTCCCCACAACCCATCGCCATAACACTGTTCGGCGCGGGCGGGAGCGGCAAGTCGTCGCTAACGCTATCACTCGTCCGCAATGCCTTCACCTCGACATACGACCCGACGATCGAAGACAGCTACAGCATAACACGGCGGGTGGACGGCGTGGAGTATGTGATTACCATCACGGACACGGCAGGGCAGGAGGAATACCGCGGGCTGTGGGCGCAGGAGGCGCTGCATGCGGATGGGTTCGTGCTGGTGTACGACATTACGAGCCGACGGAGTCTGGAGGCGTTGGGGTGGTTTGAGGCGCTGGTGCGGGTGGAAGGGGAGTGTCGGGAGGAGAGGGCAGAGACGGCGCTTCGGCGGCGGATCGAGGGCAGTGAGCCGCTGACAAGGAGTACAACGCGGGTGGGTCGGTCGAGGCGTGGCACCGGGACGACGATCGTGAGCGAGGCGTCGGAGTTGAAGCCCGTCAAGATTGTGGCGGGGAACAAGGTTGACCTGGCGAGTTCTCGACGGGTGCCGGCTCGGGAGGGGTTGGAATGGGCGCGGCGGCATGGGTGCGGGTTCATGGAGACGAGCGCGCGGGAGCGAGTGAATGTTGAGGAGACGTTTGGACTGATTGTGCGACGAGTGGTGGAGGCGCGGAGGGAGGAAGAGCAGCAACGACTGGAGGAGGAGTATGCGAGGGCTACTCAAGAGAGGGAGATCCGCGGGGATAACAGACGATATACAGTCGACTGGACGGAGGAGAGTCTACGTTATCAGCGCGAGCAGGCGAGGCGACATGAGAAGGAGAAGGTGGAGCAAATGCCGAGGAGGGATGCCGGGAGGAGCGGGCAGAGTCAAGAGCAGCGCGAGAAGAAGGTGCGGAGGAGGAAGTCGGAGGCGGGAGTGGGCGTGAGGCATGCCGTGACGGCGCCGTTGAGCCCTCTTGAGATTGAAGGAAAGCGGATGAGGCTGCCAATACCACAAGGGGATATTGGGCCTCCGAAGAAGGGCTGGGCTTGGTTAAGGTGTTGGTGAGCCGGAGTTGATTTTTGCACCATTTACTTTCTGTTGTATACCATGAGCCGGACGACCAGTGCCTTGAGCGTTTTACGAGCGAAGCGACTGGCGTCCGATTCCAGCTTTTACTGATCTAGGCATCATTTTTTTTATTTTTGGGGTTTCATGTTGGATAAGCGGGTTTGTTGGGAAGGCATGGTTGTGTAAGAATTACTTGGATATTTTGGATTGAAGGAAAAGGAAAGGGAGTTTGTTGGCTATCTTTTGCGGGGTGTACGAAAAAAAAGTTGGGGAAGATATGACAGGCGAAACAGGACGATGTAGAAGGTAAATAGATATGAGTCAGGGCTTCAAGGCCATTAGAAAGAGAGAAAGGCATTTGCGGATTAATATGAAAACATTGACTTCATAGGTATAACTGCCAGTCTATCTACTCTTGATCATCCCAGCATTCGCACCGGTTCCCTTGCCACGCACAACTTTCATGTCTCCCTTTGTTTTTCCTGCAGCAAACTTTTCTCTCGCAAGCTGAATGGCAGACTTTCCATCTCCGCCTTTTCCTTTGACTGGTCCCTTCTTTGCAGGGAATGGCTTCTTCGCCTCTGCAGCGTCACCTTCATCTTCCTTCGGCGCAACAGCCACCGTCGTTCCCCCTTCTCCCTCCTTAACCTTTCCAATCCACTCTACCTTCCTCCTGACGAAGAGCTCCACCATCCAATTTCTTAATACTACTCTTCCCACCCAATCTTCGCGCAGCTCAGCCATCGAGCCGGCGAGGATACTGCAGATGCGCTCCTTCAGCATCATGAGTCCCTGCGTGCCATCCCAGAACGCGTCGAGGGCATGCGATCCCGACTTTGACGTCGCGAGCGTGATGATCGACGTTGGGTCTGCGAGGAAGATGTTGACCAGCTTGCGGCGGAACGGTGCGTTGTTGGCACTGCCCGGGTTGCTGGGGGACGAGGGGTCCGTGGGGATCAGAGCCGCCTGGAGGATGTGAGAGGTCGTCGTGGTGCAGGCGAGGTGGAGGATGGTCGGGAGGTCGAGGCACAGGAGGGAATCCTGGATCAGGGTGGCTGGGAGGCCTGGGATCGCAAGCATGGCTTGTGCGAGGAGGGAGCCGTGAAGGGTCGTGAGATCTTGGCGGGGTTCGACGACTTTCTCATCGGTTTCGGCTTCTGGGGCGGTTTGGGGGGTTGTGTTGGTCATCTTGAGAAGGAGAGTCGCGGGGTCATTGCCGTATGCCTCTGCGATCGCGGTTGTGATTGCGGCAGTACTCTTCTCAGCGCGTCGTGCGGATGTGCGCTCGAGTAGGGTCTTGAGGATGGTGGTTCGGGAACGCTCGATGAGGTTGGGGATTTGGGGGATGATGGAGGTGGCCGCTTCCTCGAGATCTTCACGGGAAACGCGCTCGAGGACTTTGATGACGACATATGTGGCAATCTCGTTGCGAGCCAACGCGCCGATGCGGTCTTTGAAGGTGGAGCGGTAGATTTGCTTGAAGAGTTTTCCTGGGGCGTATGTGACAAGCGTTTCCAGGAGGCGGGAACCGATGGACTCGTAGATGAGGCCGCTGACGAATGCTGCGGACTTGGAGCCCTCCGTTTCGATGTTATCGGGAAGGAGTTTTCTCAGGATGGAGCCGGACGTTTCTGGGGCGAGATCTTTTGTCTTTGTCGGGCGCGTGAGCTCCAATTCGAGGAGGAGTTGAAGAGCGGGGTTGGCAGTCTGGTGGCAGGACAGAACCGGGATGGAGGTTTCGTCGAGTATTTCAGAAGTGCCGGAGATGAACTTGTTGACTGCATCTTGGAAGGAGGATGGGACGGCGCGCGCTTCCAAGCTGAGTTCTTCGGCGGACGACTTAAAGCCGGGGGTCGTGATGTTCTCCTTCTTTCTGCTTTGGAGGAGGGTTTTTGTAGAAGATTTCGCTAGTGGTTTTCCGGAGAGGACGACGAGGAGGACGCGAAGGGCGTGCGACGCGAATCGGTCGTTGAGGAGGAATCCGATTTGTCCTTCGAGTTCGTTCAGGGTGTAGAGGAAAGAGTTCTCCATCGACACGTAGACTTCGTCGGTTGGCGCAGGCTCATCTTCGGTGAGTTCTTGGGTGACGATAGGCGCAGAATGGATGAAGAGCGTCTCGCAGCAATGACTGGCGAATCGATGCTGAATGAGATGCAGGAACTGTCCACTGAACTTTTGGAACAGCGTCTTCTTTTGTGTAGGCGTGCTCAGCAGGATGAGCCTCTCCATCAGCCGGGAACACGACTGGCTGTTCGCAATTTTCAGTTCCTTGCCCTCTGCCTCCTTGAAGACATTGGCGAGGAACAGCGACCGATCTTCGTCGGACGGGAAGTCGTTCAGCTCGAGAAGTTCGTCTGCGCGTCGGAAGTATTCTTGTTCTTCCTCAGCGAGGAGGCCGTAGAAGGGTCGTCCGTCCGCTTCTTCGGTGAATGGAGGTGGGACGAAGGTGTCGGTGGTGTCTCCAACGAAGGAGATGCCGCCAACGTCAAGAGCGGGCCTCTTGCCAACGGGTTCTTCATTCGCATTCGCCTCTCTCTTGCGCTTGCCCTCGCCGCGGCGACCACGTTGTTTGTTTTCTTTCGGCATCGTTGGTGGGAATCGTGGTTTGCAGAGGTTGATTGCACTTATCTTGCGATTGGAACTTTTCTGCCGGGCGGTGGGGGGAGGGATTACGATCACGTGGTAGGCAATAGTTTGTGTGTGATTCTGGCCTTAGGAATTAGCCTTAAGAATTAGGCATTTACATAGGAAGACTTAGTAATAATTAGATAGTTCTATACAAAGGGGGCTGGCATAACCCTAACAGTTATAAGATGTTCATAACCTATCCTACTCCTATATAGGCTTCAACCCTTCCTTAAATCTAAGAATAGATATTTTCCCTGTTGAGTGTCCTAATACGATAGTTCCGTTCCAGACTGCCATCTCTTCCGGTCGATATTCACGAGGAAGCCAGAGAATCTTCTCCTTCCCTTCTATTACCCAATCATCTGACACAAATAAACCTGGCTCCACCTTACTATCATGTAAGAAGGCTTCTGGCGTGAGAAATTTCGAATGGCCCTTGAGCGTCTCCAGCACTGTGCCCGTGACGGCGTCCCAGAGCCGTGTTTTATCACCTGACCTAGCCGCCACCCGCTTGCCGTCCGGCGAGAAGGCAACTGACGAGACTGTCTCTGAATACCACTCGAGTGTCTGCAGTAGTGCGCCTGAGTGGCAGTCCCAGATCCGTACCGTTTGATCCTGTGACCCAGATGCCACGTGCTTGCCGTCCGGCGAGAAGGCCACTACCGTGACCACGTTCGAATGGCCCTCGAGCGTCTGTAGCGCCACGCCTGTCATAACATCCCAGAACCGTACTGTGCGATCTTCTGACGAAGACGCCACCCGCTTGCCATCTGGCGAGAAGGCTACTGTCAAGACTGGTCTTGAATGGCCCTCGAGCGTCTGCAGCGCCGCGCCCGTCACGGCGTCCCAGAGCCGTACTGTGCAGAGCTGTTTCGTGTATGAGCCTGACGCAGACGCCACCAGCTTGCCGTCCGGCGAGAAGACCACCGATGTAACCGAGCTCAAATGGCCCTCGAGCGTGTGCAGTGCTGTGCCCGTCACAGTGTTCCAGAGGTGTACCATGTCACCTGTCCCAAACACCACCCCCTTGCCGTCTGGCGAGAAGGCCACTGACGCGACAGACCTTGAACGGTACGGGCCCTCGAGCGGCGGGAGCGCCGCGCCTGTCACAACGTCCCAGAGCCGTACTGTGTAATCACCTGACCCAGACGCCACACGCTTGCCGTCTAGCGAGAAGGCCACTGACGAGATCTTCCTTGAATGGCCCTCGAGTATCTGCAGTACTGCACCTGTCATGGCGTCCCAAAGCCATACTGTTAGATCATGTGACCCAGACGCTAGGCGCTTACTGTCCGGTGAGAAGGCTAATGATATAATTGGACCCCAATGGCCCTTAAGTGTCTGTAGTGCCTCGCGTGTCATAGCGTCCCAGAGCTGTACTGATCGATCATCTGACCCAGACGCCCACCGCTTGCCGTCTAGCGCGAAGGCCACAGGCGTGAGAAAGCTTTGGCCCTCAATCGTCTGTAGCACTGCGCCCGTCTCAGCGTCCCAGAGCTGTACCGTTTGATCATGTGACCCAGATGCTATACACTTGCTGTCTGGCGAGAAGGCTACTGATGTGATAAATTTCGAATGGCCCTTAAGTGTCTGCAGTACTGCACCTGTCTCAGCGTCCCAGAGCCGCACTGTTAGATCATGTGACCCAGATGCTATACGCTTGCCGTCTGGCGAGAAGGCTACTGACTCGACTAAACTCGAATGGTCCTCGAGCTTCTGTAGCGCTACACCTGTCATAGCGTCCCAGAGCTGTATTGAGCCATTAAGTGACCCAGACACTATGCGCTTGCTGTCTGGGGAGAAATCCACTGACGTGACCGGGCTGGAACCCTCGAGCACCTGTAGCGCCGCGCCAGTCACGGCGTCCCAGAGCCGTACCGTTTTATCATGCGACCCAGACGCGATGTGCTTGCCATCCGGCGAGAAGGCCACTGACTCGACTGAGTCCGAATGGCCCTCGAGCGTCTGCAGCGCAGCGTTCCAATTTTCTTGCGCTCTCGTCTTCAATTGGATCCAAGGTGGGATAAATTTCTCAAATTGCCTCCGAACAATGCTTTTCTCCGGGGCGAAAACAAGCGCCGAACAGTATAGCTGTAGGGGTGCCTTTTCAATCACCAATCGGTTATACAAGGCGAATCGCATTGCATCATAGATAAATGCGTGTAAATCGGGGCTTTCATTAACCTATGACATGTTAATTAGAGTCTTGTAAGTAATAGATATATAGATTACTAGAACGTAAGCCTCTAGGGACAATATTGCCTGAATCCCTTCTGACGTCTTGCCCATCCACCCGAGTGCCTCGAGCCAGTGCAGTAGATAATCCTGTAGAAACCGGTGAGCTTCTCCGCCACTATGAACCTGAGAATCACCCCTTTGTATATGCTGGACCCAGTAAAGACATGCATATTGAACTTCAGGTGGAAGGCATTCCTCAATCCAACTGCTCTTAACCTGGCTGGCTTGGCTACCAGGAGCATGCATTTCGCAAATGTCCTTCTTAAGTGTCTGGGACATTAGCTTTATGCAGCCAGCAGCTAATATCTGGTGCGCCTCCTTTTCATTCACCCAAAACTCCCCACATCGATCTTTGCTAAGGAGGAAGTCGCGAAATGAAGGATGGTGTAGGCGGAGCGGGCGAGTCGGCTCCTTTGGAATATCAAGGATTGCATAAAGGTCCTCAAATGAATTGTCGATATCTTCTTTTGGAATGTGCAATAGCTTGCTTAATGACGAGGTAGAAAGAGGTGAGAGCAACACTACTATACTTCCAAGAATATGCTTTAACATATCGCATACCTCTTCTTTCTCTTCGTCTGAATATTCCGAGGAGATCGAGTTCTTAAGGACAGCAAGATAGATCTCGTTGAGGTGTTTCTCCGGTGCGGTAATAGCGCTGCTGCTGACCTTGAGAATTGTATCCAGTCTCTTGCGTGCGAATCGCCTCCCTTGATGGATAAACCGACATGCCGTTGCCGCCCAAATGAAGAGGCCACAAGCGTGTAGAACCAGCTGTCTCAGAATCGCCTCGCCTGGCCAGTCTGCGCCAAGAGTCCACTGCTGCCTGATTGTCTCTAGATTGTATTCTAGGAATAGAGAGATATCATGGTTAATAGTCTCTAGTGGTATATCATGGAGTATGAAGTCCCGGTGCTCAGCTTGTGGGATACGGTGTATGCTGTGTCGGATTGGAATTTCAGGCCTACTAGTCAGAAAGACTTGAAGTCGTACCGTCGTCAGTGACCGAGCCTCGGCTAAGAGCCCCAGAATGTTCTGGACGTTGATATCACCCTCACACTCGTCGAGCGCATCAACAACGAGGACGTACGGCTGGTGAGATTTCTCTAGCCTTGATAGGGGGCCGAGAACAAGCTGGCGCCACTGGTCTGAGAGGGACAGATTCGCAATATCACTCCGCTTGGTAACGGCCTCACAGATATACTGTCGAAGAGACGGCACATTAAAAGCGAGCTGCACTGCTAGACTTGTAAAGAACTTGCCGGCATGGCTCACATCTCCGTCACCCTTTGAGAAGAAGAAGCTGGCTCCAAGACGCTTCTGCTGATTATACCTGTGGGCGACGGTACGGGTGATTGTTGACTTTCCCGTTCCAGCTAGGCCATTCAACCAGAAGATGCATCGCTCACCTTGTCCATCTTTTCCATCAGCCCAGCCATATATGTCTTTTAAAAGGTCGACGCGGGTGTTAGGGAGGCAGGCAGGTTCGTGTTGGCGGACGTAGGAATTGAACGGCGCGTCTGTTGCAAACGGGAGTAGGCTGAGGGGATCTTCTCGGGCTATCGCGTGCGTGTCAGTTTTGTGGTGCTCCTCTTTTTAATATGTATAATGTTAAAGAGCGTTAAGTTAACTTACCAATATGGTATATATCCCCGAGATGGGCTCTTGCGCCATCGTTGATACTAATGTCTCGGTATTGTTTGTTAGACCCACGTGGCTGCTCGGGATCCGACATGGTGTACTTTGTAAGGTAATACGGTCAAGCTAGCTGCCGCCCGCAAAAGTGGAGAAGGAGCTGTTGAGAGTCTACTGAGTACAAATCCCAGTTAATGAATGGTGAAGTGCAATCAATACGTTATACCTCTCCTTCCTCTTGTAAGTCATAAGTCGCAAGTTAGGTGGGTGCTGTCAGGTTACGTTATGGTTATTAGTTATCTCGTCGTTGATGGTGAGGGGTACTACTCCATCACTGCCCTCCCCTGTAAGTGTAGGGTTGCATATTGGCCTAGTGTTGTGAGGCTGTGACTGAAGTAAGTCCTGGTGGGGTCCCACTCCATCCCATCAACTCAACCTTCACTCTGACGGCTCTTGTCTTGCATTATCATTTCTCTTGTCAATGGCGGAGCCGTTCGGCATTGTCTCCGGTGCTATTGGAATTGCATCTGCCTTTACTGCTTGTGTTGACTGCTTCGAGTACGTCCAGTTTGGCCGTCACTTCGGTCGGGATTTCCAGACCAGCCAGCTTACTCTCAACTGCCTGAGACTCCGTCTTACACGATGGGGCGAGTCTGTCAATATCTACGACGATCCTAAACTAGGCAGGCAGGATGCTGCTGCGACCGACTTTGAACTTGCAAAGGATGCGCTGGTCCAAATTCTTGTGCTGTTTGCTGACACCGAGACCATCTCCAAAAAGTATAAGTCGACTGCGAAGGCTGGCGAGGATCTCTCAGCGTATTCAACAGGCGATATGGATCCGAAGATGGTCGTGCTGGATACTAAGATGAAAGGCTTGGCTACACAGCGTCAAAAGAAGGGTCGATTTTTGAAGCTTACTAGCTGGTCTCTCTATCACAGGTCCACCCTGAAAGATCTCCTTGGACAGATAGTCTCCCTTATCGACGAGATTGAGAAACTATTCCCTGCACCTCAGTCCCAAACCACACTTGTCCAGCAAGAAGCAGCAGAGATTAGTGACAAGCAGTCTCTTGAGCTGATCGAGGATGCAGCTACGGGTGTCGATAACCTGCTTCAAAAAACGGCAGGGGAAGTAATCGCAGGTCACCAGTACTCGAATATTGGGATCAATGGACAGGCCCTTGCTGGGGATGCATATAGTAGTGACTGGAGTGGGGGTGCGATTGGGGCATCTCACAAGTATGATAGCGTCGAGGTGAAGGAGGGTGGAAAGGCTCTGATTGGGAACAAGTATGGTGGAAAGGACTTCTGGGATTAAGCACATCTGTCACGCTGCTGACCATCTCTCACTCTTGCGTTTTGTTTAGAACATGAGAATATTTTGTATTTCCAAACCTAGTTGCAACTTTATAACTGTCGAATTCTACACCACTACGATACCGAATTCAGATACAAGCTTAATTAAACCTAGAGTCATAATTGCTGATCCCGGGATCCCGCACAAGGTGGTTACACTTATCTTGCGATTGGAACTTTTCTGCCAGGCGGCGGAGGGGAGGATTATGGTCACGTGCAGTTGGATTGTGTATGGTCGCAACACGTGACTAATTGCGACCTTACGAGAGTTACTTATAATATACCCCATTCAATAGCTCTATGGTCGACAGAAATATCCAGAACGAGCGGGTTGAACTGAGGGTAGGGGGGCGGGGTTATGGACCAATTACGACTATAGCGATGCGCTAATCCCCGACAATGGAGCGTCGACATATCGCATATCGGGTGTCCTAAGATTCTGGCCGTAAGAATAAGTCAGGATAAGGCACCTCAATCATGGGAGTGGTTTCGTATGTGCTCTAGCTAGGTAGCCAGAGCCACGCCATAAGCCACAGCCCCATAGAACAAGTTGGTTCCCGTTGGTTCCCGCTGGAAAATCACAGCCATTGATTGATTCACTTAGTAAGCGCTGTCCAGCGCTTAAAAGCGGGGTAAAGCTTCAACAAGGAGCCCACTAGCACTTCGGGATCTCGGGATCTCGGCGGGACATCACCCTATTGGTCTGCTCCTTCATAATCACGGTTGATACTTCTGGCCTGGCCCAGCTTAAGCAGGGACCTCGTAGACAAGGAGCAGAATGCAATGCAGGAACAAAACGCCAGATCCGCAGCCCACGCTAAGAATTTACAGCGTTGGAAAGACACACGTTTAGTAGTCCTTAGTAATATAGTTCTGAACTAAGGGTCAGTACGCAAGGGTCGGCTCTAGCGCGGGGCGACCCTTGCGTATCCAACAGGACCTCCGATATGGACTAGTTAACAAATTGTCTGTTGGAAGAAACGCATGGTGCTGATTGCTACGAGGTATAAATACCGCAACTCCGCTCTTCTTCCCTTCCTACTATTCATTGCTCGTTCTCTACGTCGCACCTCACGTTTCATCCCGCCAGTCAGGCAGCTCTTCTGCCTCCCCTCTGCCCACTTGAGCTGTACACAACAGGTAAGGTTCATTGCTCTCTAACTGTCCTCTCTACCGCGCCGTGTTCGCCGTGTTCGCAAGGGATTAAAACGTTTATTATTATACAAACAATTTCTAATCCCTGACAACCCCACCTGGCCTCGATGAATTTACACAGGAGACATATACTCTCTCTCATAGCGGGGCTTTTCACCATACTCTTGCTGGCTGCTCACTACACATACACTTATGATGACGGTAAGCACCGCAGACACTTTACACAATCAATAGCATCCAACCGTGGTCTTGATGGCTGACTCTAAAATGCTACCAGGCTCTCTCCTTTCACAACCATTCCCCTTGAAGATCTGGCAGAGTTGGAAAGACGACTCTGAACCCGAAAGGACTGTCGGCCTCCCACACAAATGGCGCATCGCCAATCCAGGCTGGCGTTACGAGCTTATTACGGACGCTAATATTGATACCTACGTGCAATCCTACTTCCCACACATGGCTAGGTTATTCACGAAGTTAAACGATCCGATTATGAAAGCCGATTACCTACGCTATCTTATCTTACTACGAGAAGGTGGTGTATGGGCTGATATCGATGTATCTCCAATCAGACCTATAGCGGATTGGGTCCCGGAGCAATATCACGGCTCAGTAAACCTTGTTATTGGTATCGAGAACGACCACCACAAGAAGCCTATCTGGCCAGGCTCGCCTTACTCCGTGCAGCTGTGTCAATATACTATACTAGCTAAGCCAGGCCACCCCGCTATACAGCGCCTTGTTGAGCAAGTAACAAAGGCCCTACTGGAATTAGTCGAATCGAAAAAGCCAGGAGCTACATTCACCTTTGAGGATGTTATGTCAACGACAGGACCATTTGTCTTTACAAGGGTCATGATGGAATACTTTACAGAGGTAACCGGCGTGCTACATGGCGGCGATGAGCTAGATCGACTCCAAGAGCCTAGGATGATTGGCGATGTGCTGGTGTTGCCTAAAGTTAGTTTTGGTTCGTTGGCCCATGAAAGTACACCTGAGGAAGATCCAAAGATACTTGTGCAACACCTGTTTATAGGATCATGGAGGGGAAGCCATCCAGGCTAAGGCGTCAAGGTAATATGGTACAAAAGAACAACCAAAAAAAAATCAGAATATTAGTCTTCGTCTTACACGCAACTAGGTTAACAGTGCTATGCTCATGTGGCCATGGCAGAGAATTGTATTAGTTGAAGGACATTGTCGTCCTAAGCTCCTACTACTTCCAGGACAATATTTTAGAGTTTGGTGCCTCATATGATTAAGTTTCCCTAGTATTGTTAAATAGTCCAACCAAAGGCCTAGAACCGGTCCTTTTTAAACGATTCTACCTATCGCCCTTCTACTAGGTGGCGGACGCGCTAAAAGACATTCATATGGACAGCCTCGAAACTATTAACCCACTCACTCTAGCACCACGGGAAAAGCGCACACAAAACAATCACAGACGAGGCAGCAACAGAACTAGCCCACGGAGGTGCGAGTGCCCGCATCGCGGTCAGTAGTTCAGCACAGAATGGAGTAGTCGGAATAGGCGGAGCAATTGAGATCCAGGCGTCTCTAAAAAGCGACCTACCTGCAGAGACCTCCTCCTCTACACTTGGCACAAGGACTGACCAGAACCCGTACTCGGGAGAGCTGTTAGCAATGGCGACTGCCTTGAGTCGGCTACCGAGGCTCAGATACAACAACATCGTATTGCTGACGAGGAGGAAGTCAGCCGCGCTCACAATTAGACAGCCCTAGCAACAATCTGACCAAGAGCAGGTCCGTCGTTTCTACGAGACCATTAGAGCGCTGCGGCGAGAAGGAAACACAATGAGAGTCGTGTGGCTCCCATCATGTGAGGAGAGCGGACTCCTGAAGCTAGCCAAAGAGAGAGCAAAGGCAGTAACCCGACAATGAGCGACGCCACAGATGCAACTACCTTATATGTGGTCAACAACCCTCAGGATTGCAAGAGCTAAATGAGAAACAACCACGGCACTACTAGAGAACATCGAAAGACACTCTAAAAGAGTTAACACAGCACTCCCAGGTAAACACACTCGACAACTGTACGATCGACTGACACGGAAAGTAGCCGGCGTATTAGCCCAGCTCTAAACAGGCATGGCACGGCTTAATGGGTATCTCCACCGTAGTGGCGTGGCAGAATCGGACCGATATGCGTGCGGGCAGACGAGAGAGACAGTAGACCATTTCCTCTTCCGATTTACCAAATGGACGGCATACCGATTAGAGATGCTCTAATGCACAGATGTTCATAGAAGAAATATGTCGCAGTAGGAAGCGTTGCAGCCAAAATGCTGAAGGCAAGCCTAGTTGAACTAGTAACGAATATTTCGTTGGTAGAAAATAGAGTTTAAATAAATGAGAGGGAAGACAAGATGAGTAACCCTATCTTCTAGGGGAGATGCTCTGTCTTTTATAGTAATAGCTCATAGTGCATAACCCGCTGTCATACTAGAACATCAGCCGCGCCGACAATTAGACGGCTTAGTCTCCACCTAAACCTCTTGATATGTAATTCCGCGGCATAGATGCTAGCTACTTTGTTATGAGGGATTTATTCGATTAACCAAGTCGCAAAGGATCGAAGGATCGACGGATCAAAGGATCGAAGGATCGAAGGATCGAAGGATCGAAGGATCGAAGGATCGAAGGATCAAAGGATCGAAGGATCGAAGGATAGAAGGATCGAAGGATAAGATGAATACCGGGGGTTAGCGTCTTTTATTATACAAAGAGGCGGAAGCAATACACCAGCGAGCTCTGGAAGCAATAGAGAAGATGCTTAGGGTAGAGCACCCTAACACGCTCACTAGCATGGCCAGCCTGGCCTCCACTTTATGGAGTTAAGGGCAGTGGAAGGAGGCTGAGGATATGGAAGTGCGAGTAATGGAGACGAGACAGAGAGTGCTTAGACATAAACACTAGACACGCTGATGGCCATGGGTAACCTTGCGTTAACGCTAAAGTCCTAAAGTCGCAATAAGGAGGCTATCTCACTAATAGAGACATGGTTTCAGCTGCGAGAACCCGTCCTTAGCCGTTATCATCCTAACACACAGTCTTTCCTTGAAACTTTGAATGAGTGGCAAATGGAGGATATAGAGATAGGCGTTTAATGCTGCTTTAATTAATAGGTAGAGAGCTAGTGCAAATATAGAACGGACTGAGTAGAGTAAGCAAAGTGGTACAAATGGTACAGCAATGAAAGTTGCTCAGCGTCATTCACTCGTAGTTATAATTCAAAAGAAGGTTGCCCTTCCTAGGTGGTCCCTATCCCTTAAAAAGTGGAGCACTTTAGCTATTACCTATAGGGATGGTCGCAATCATCCCCTCACCAGATGATCCACCGGATGGCCCATTAGATGGTCCCGATTATCCCCCACAGATAGTCTACTAGATAGTCACGATTATCCCTCACCAGATGTCTACTAAGTGTTTGCTAAACCCACCTTCTCCTAGACTTATCCTTGCAATCCATGAACATTTTAGCAAAGTAACGGGATGAAACGGATTATACCCTCTACCGCCGCTCTAGAACACCTCGCGTGCTAGCACAGTTAGGTTAGCACGCGAGGCATGGCAGAACACATGTGCCTACCCAGGAATGGCTTTACCCCATTTGGGCTATGACCGACGCTATGCTATCACCCTGGCCGTTGTAGCACCTCAGATGTAGCCCCGTTGCTGTACTGTACTTAGAATTTGCCGATTAACCGGACACTCGAGATCTGCTAACTTCCCGATTAGGCCAGCGTTTCGGGACGTCCCGCTAATTACAAGTTCCTTCTAGCAGCCTTCTCGTATTTTT
Organism: Pseudogymnoascus sp. 04NY16; assembly: GCA_001630575.1. Classification (NCBI taxonomy): domain Eukaryota; kingdom Fungi; phylum Ascomycota; class Leotiomycetes; order Thelebolales; family Thelebolaceae; genus Pseudogymnoascus; species Pseudogymnoascus sp. 04NY16. Next base: position 4,258 of record LNAU01003118.1, on the reverse strand, counting down.
AAAGGCATGTTCTGATTCGACCCCCTATTCCTAAAAATTCAGACAGATAATTAAGTTGCAAAGGCTACATTTAAGTTTTCATCATCTCTGTACCTACAAACTCGCACTAGAATTTTCTAAAGACTGCTATAATCGTCTGAAGGCCTATCTATATCTTACGAGAATCCTAGTCACGGACCAGATCTCGTGCGAAAAGCACCTAAGGGCTGTTGTCATGAATTGAACCCCTAGGGCACCTGAGCTTAGCCAACCAAGTTGTCTCTTTTACTGCTAATCATTCAGCTGATATGCACAGAGTACGTTTGTACGAGCCATCTAATTAATTACCAGCGACATGGCCTGACCCGCTCTCGGTGATCCTCCGGCAATGCCCACTCGTAACGATTCCACTCAAGTTTCCATACAAGTCTGATAATATAGGTGACGTATAACCTTAAGAATTTGTCATACCAGAACGCAAATGTCTATCTGAATCTGACATTCAGATGCAAGTTCTAAATTGTACGAATAACCTTCTAGTTATAGCAATAGACCTTGTATAATTCTAAGGCAAGAAGCAGTTATACTCTAAGTCCTACAGGATTTACATAATAATTACTACTAAGAGGTAGGACTCAGGTGCTTCCCTCATTCTATAGATAGATACCCGAGGAGAAATCGTGTATGTTTTAGACCAGCTTTTCATTCTGCTTAAGTATATAAACCTCCTTTCCACCTCCTCTTGGCCCTCTTGCTATTAACACTTCATCACTCTTCATTACTGAGTCTAATCATCTTATTAAGCCGGAAATTTCTGTATACTTCCTAAAATGCTTGCAAAGCCTCTCCTCATCCTTGGCCTAATGGCCATTGCCTCCTCATTCGAAATCCCGCAGGGAGCGACAGACGGAGTCTACCATGCTTACATTAACGAATCTGGCAATGAAGTCCACGAGCTGATTCCAGCTGGCGCCATAGACATCTCGCCTAGGGAACCTATGCAGCACGATGCTCTTTCTGAGGGAACTTGGCTTGCAAAGCGCGGCGAAGCTTGGTGTGGATGTGGTTTTGGAATGGACCACGGAAGCTGTGATGCGGCAAATAACGCTCTTTCCAAATATCTTAACAATGGGCCAATTATCAATGGCGGGGTGGCCTTCTATTCTGTTGTGGGCAGTTCCGTTGCCTTTATGTGCAATCGAGATTCATTTCCAGCACAAGTGTTCTCGGGCAGTGTTGTTATCGGCGCTCGGAAGGTTACGGCGGCTTGCGGTTATTACATCGCTGGAACTTGGCGTGTCGATGGGTTTAAGGCTTTGGATTATGGGTACATGAACTGGTATAACGGCCTTAATTTCTGTGGCAATGCTGAAAATTCTCCCCAGCACCACTGTTGATAGGGTAACGATGCGAAGAGGGCAGGACGGCGACGAGAGCTTTCGGTTGTTGTATGGAGTTCTCTGCTAGAGTTTTAGCTCGGCCAGCCGTTAGCGGGTTTATATTCATACTGTCTTTAACGTACATCTTTTAATAGATAAAAGGTCTAACTTACTAAATTAACAAAGTGATTAACGTATTTCACAAGCAAGTGGGTGTTACGGCAGGTTTCTACAACCCCTGTACTAATACCGGAACCCTACATGGTCTATAGTTTCCCTAAGGGCTGTAACAAGGAACTCCCTTCTAAAGCCCTAGCGTAGAGTATATAGTAGGAACGTAGACCTCTAGAGGAGGGACAGCGTTTAGTCTTCGTAGTCTATAGGATCTATACTATACGCGTATACAACTAAGAACGTAACTTCATACTGCCCTGTTTATTGTAGGTCCTTTACAGCACCGCTCCCCCTTCATTCGCTGATCTATGACAACTCAACTCTCCCTTCTGTCATGGGGTTGTTCGAGGTTCTCTGGACTCTGGAATCCCGGCGAAAGACTTGTTAGACCTAAGGGTCAGAACTGACAGTTATTGTGGGCTATGTCGTGGAGAATCGTCGAATTAAGGTTGGAGAGGAGTGGGGGACTTACTTGAACTTGCGGGTTAGTTCGATCAATCGATCGGCATGGTCCGCACTTGGCAGGGTCCAATTTAACCCCCTGGATCAACTTCAGCATAATTATCAGCTTCATTAATCAATAAAACTCAGAAATCTGTGCTGTCCTCCTGAGATCATCCTGACTTGATCATTTCGGTTCTCCTCGGGTTACATAAGAATGTGAGCGCATATAGGTGAGCACTGGAGAACACGCATCTGGAAATACCAGCGCGTTCCGCCTGCTCTGGCACGCATTTCACATTAGCGAGCTCGCATTCCTAGCATTATCCACCGACTACAACTATTTCTTTTGGCCAGATCTTAACTCTTCTATGTCTTCTGACAGTAAGTCTCAAGTGTGCCCAAGGTGCGCCTGAGGTAGGCCTCAATTTCGTCGACATTTCTCCTCTTTAATCTCTTTATCACTCTACATGCATGCATCCGTCGACCTGGATTTGATCATCAGTCACCATGGTTCACCTTTATGGCTGTACGATTTACAAGAATAAAATACCCGCCAATGACAACCGTGTCCATTGCAGCGACTGCGGCTCCGAAATATGTGGCACCTGTTACTTGCGCAAGAAAACTTCGCACCTCCATACGCTCAACCATACGGACTACATGATGGCCGAGGCCAGCGGCTCTATGTATATTCGGCCGCCTGCCCCGCCAATGCGTGCAGCTCCGAAGGCAAACAACACCAGGAAAGAAGCAGTACGTGTAGCAAATGATCCTATGTCATTTCCTTGCTTATTCGGCGCATAGAAACAAGCAACAACGCCCCAGACACGCGCCGGAGCCAAACGAAAACGTCTCGGTGAAGATGATTTCTATGTAAGTGCGTTCCATGATCCAATATTATTCAAGTGCTCATTCTGCAAGTAGCGACCAGCTGCAGTGCGTCCGTCGATTTCTGGTCTTAAACGAAGGTTCTTTGGCCGTGCTGATAAACCGTAAGTGCATCCTATGGTCTAATACCAGCCAATTACTTATTCTACAACCAGTGTGCACACTGTAAAAAACACCACCTGGGGTGCAGCGGTCCGACAGAAGACGGTTGGTGTCAAAGGTGCCAGAGAATGAACTATCCACAGTGCGACTTCGCCAAAGTCGCAGAAGATGGCACTTTCGACAAAGAACCATCAAGTGGATTGTCCTCAACCTGGTCTAGAAGTTCAACAGCCCCAGAACCGGAAAAATCCACGCCGTTACTTGGTGGCCCATCGACTTCTGAGGACAGAGAATCTTCTTTATCTGTCACCATAGCTAGCCACCCGTCGCAGACTGGTGTCTCGACGCGACATGCCGGCCTCTATGTTTGATGAATGAGCATTTCCGCTCTATGATCAGACATAATGACCGGTCTTGTGGGAAAGCTCATTCTTTTCCTATATATTTTGTGACTGTCTTCTAAATGTCGCAGAGGCTTATCAAATAATCAACAAATGAATCCGAAACACAATGGCACTGTGTCTCTAGGATGTGGAGTAGAGGTCCTGCTATGCAGAACATTTCCATTTTATTCTACGAGTCAAGTTAAATACAAAGCATCACCAATTTCTCCATCATAAGTTTTCAATCTAGTCAATATAATATAATCTATACTGATTACCAATTACACAGCCAAGCCGTCTAATCTACACCACTATTCACACCCCCTCCTCCTCACCATCATCTTTAGACTCCATTATCATGCCGCATCCAAGATTTTTCCCGTTCTAAAGATACCATAACAATGCCCACTCCCATTATCCTATCCCATCCCGATCCCGATCCCATGAAAAACGCCAAATGCAGATCCCATACACACATATATATCCATGCTTGCTGATGACATAAAAAAATACAAATCCCAAGATCGTGCTTCATCTTTTTGTCCATGCTGTCCAAAATGCAAAATCTGAATCAAAATTAACTCCTCCTCTTTCTTTTTCATATTTCTTCCTCCTCTTTCTACCTCCCCTTTCTTCCTCTTCATTCCCTTTCTTTCTCCTCTTTCTCCCTCCTCTTTCTCCATACTCCGTCATCCGTCGTCCGTCGTTCGTCTTCTGTCACCCATCTTCGATAGCCTACCCTCAATACCCACTGTCTACCTCCCACACCCAACCAACAACTCAATTAAACCTCCCCATCCCCCCAAACCCCATATCAACCCCCTCCCTCGTCTCCGGACTAAACCTCGGCAACTCAGGCGGCGGTTCCGTCTCCGCCAAACTCGGTCTCCTCCTCAACTCCCCCCTCCC